>JAFIRS010005495.1:0-55757 GCA_018342105.1 Gonioctena quinquepunctata
ATGAGAAGATAACCTGTGCAGCAGCGTATTATTATATAATTTTTTGTGGTGTTGGGTTCCAAATGGCATCTTCTTCCTCATATAAATGTAATAATTTAATTATTGCTTCTGAATTTCACTACATGTTGAAACAAAATAATGGAAACAACACTCAACTACGCTCTGCCACCAACAAACTCCAATCTCCGCGACATAAATTGATCATATAATACCCTTTCGTTCCTCAACCGCTGCCCAATATTTTTTACACATCGTACTTTCTACCGGTATGGAAGAGCCAGTTGACCGCCCCACTCGCTACAGAGGGCTTCAAACTCCTTCGAGGTTAGATCTAATCTTGACAAACGATCCAGGACTATTCTCCAACTTTGATCATCTACCACGAATAGAAAATTCCGTCCACATGTGTGTACTGGCCATGGTTCAAACTATATTCTTCATCAATATTAAGCGCCACCTGAACATCTGGAAAGCAAACTTAGATTTAATACGTACCAACCTGCCTACAACCAATTGGGATGAACTATTAGCCGATACTGATACTAATAGCCAATGCCTTGCACTAGCAGAAAACTTGAACCGACTGGTCGATGCTAAGGGCCTCCTACAAAAAATCAACACAGCTCGACTCCCTACTGGTCAACATCAGATCAAAATATTTAAAATAGTCACCGGCCAGTACCAAGTGAACCAGTCATCGTTGTATGAAATTCTTACCGGTGACCGTCTACGTGGACATCGATACACATTAAAAAGAAAGCGTTTCAAAAATGTGTGAGATAATACAAGTTACCCGGACACATCATCGACTCTCCTTCAGGGTACGTTTCCAAGAACGCTATTGACTGTTACTATGCCACCAACCCTAATATTATATCAGAGAGTTTCGTTTTAATGTAGTTAGTTTCTATATATTATAACCACGTATTATTTTATACTCAGAAAAGAGTTTACAAGCCTTGTGCCTCTACTCTTGACACGTTATAAATAAATAAATAAAAACACTCCCTCCGAAGTGACCGGTCCTACGTCATAGCCGACACTGTCGACAGGCACCCTCGTGTCGTGAGACCGCTCTAACAAGCCATACAGTATGAGCCAGCTAGACGAGCGCGCCTTTGATGTTTGGAGAATTTACCGGCATTTCATGAGAACGGTCGAGCCACCTCGAGCTTACGCTCAACAAGTCACGATTCGACCGTTCCCACGACGCGAGACTCAACAATTCCCAAGTCGTGTTCGCCAAGTCTCGCGTCGTGGGACGCCGTCTTAAGAATTTCCAGGCGAAATGCTTTCTCGAACATTTGAAAAAAATTTGAACGACTATTTTCCTCCTTTTTTTTGAGCCAATCAAATGGCTGAAATTTTAAACAGAACCAATCAGATCAGATTTATAGTGATAAAACGTCTTCTCGCTTTTTTATACTAATAAACCCACTAGTAGATTCGATATTGTTTTGCGATAAAACCACACATATATTATATAATATAATTCAATTCCTATAAGGAAACAGGAAATGCAAAATTGATTAAATAAGGGATTTTGAGCTCACTACATACAGTGATTTGATATTGGAATTCAAATATATACCTTTTTCAGCATGTTAAATGAGCCAAGTGAGGCCGTGAATGATGTAACTCCTATATTCTCAGACAATCAATAAATGTTGTGGAGTAGTGGTTAGGTAACCAGACTGTCACGCGAAGTCAAGCAACGTCGGGCGCGGTTCGTACTTGGATGGTTGACCGCTTGGGAACACCGCGATGCCTTTTTGCCATTTTTTTTTAATGATCATAGGTACAATTTTTATGTATCTAATATTTTGATAATCAATGAGAACCGTTTTTAAACATACCTTTTTTTCAGACTGTCGCGCGAATGGCTCGGATTCGATTCCTAGCAGTGGATCTTTTTTTTGTCAAAATCAGTTCCAGTTACAATAATATTTTATTCCATAGTAAAAAAATTATATACAGTGCGCGTCAAAATTGTGGAACAAATTCGCTATTTCGCAAAACATGTACTTTTGACAAAAATCCTGAAATAGGTCGATTTTTATTTTAAAATGCCGATTTTTTTATGTATATTCTAAAGAGGTTATGTCACTGGTTTTGACATGGTGACGTAATCGAGAATTTTTTTAAATTGGAATAGATGTCTTGTGATACCTCATCTGAAAGGACTTTCAATACTGCATTCAATGATAATAATTAATTAGATATTTTTTTACAGGGTGAACAAAAATTAATATTTTATTTCAATAAGAGAATAAGTTTATATCCAACAAAATAGAATAGAGTTAAATAAGATGTTCGAAATGCCATCCACCAGTCTCTTGACAATAAGCAAATCTACGGACACAGTTCTCTTGCACATTGCGAATAACTTCCGGAGTAATTCTGTTAATTTCGATCCTAATTCGATTTTTCAACTCTTGTAGATTTTGCGGCCTATCTACATAGACCTTCGATTTCCAATAACCCCACAAGAAAAAATCCAGGGGCGTAATATCTGGAGATCTTGGGGGCCACTCTATCGGTCCGCGTCTACCAATCCACCTCCTAGGAAAACAGTTATTCAAAAACTCGCGAACATCACGTGCATAGTGCGGGGGTGCACCATCTTGTTGCAACCAAATACTTTCATTTGGTGAGTTAGGATTGTTGGCGTTTGGAAAAATATCGGCAAGGCTAGGTATGAGTTCATTTCTTAAAAATTCCAAGTAACACTCCCCTGTGAGATTTCCTTCGAAAAAATACGGGCCAATAATCCTGTCGTTTATTATCCCTGCCCAAACATTGACTTTCTGAGGGTATTGAGTATGCCCGTCCATCATCCAGTGAGGATTATCCCTACTCCAATATCTGCAATTCTGACGATTTACTAAACCATTTAGGCAAAACGTTGCCTCATCGGAAAACAGAATTTGTTTTATAAAACGTTGATTGCGGTTACACAAATCCTGCATTTTTTCACAGAACTCCACACGGCGATCGGGATCATCATCATCATTGAGTTGTTGATGTAGCTATACTTTGTATGGATGGTACTTTTCTGCTTTTAGAATACGTAATACAGAACTTTGGGATATGTCAAGGTCTGCTACAATTTGTCGTGAAGTATTGTGAGGATTATTCTCTACACCCAATAGAACATCAAGTTTCACGTTTTCTTCTATTTTAGGACGTCCAGCATTCGGAATATGTTTGACATGACCAGTCTCTTAAATTTTTTCTCAATCTTACTGACTGTTGAACGACTGATAGGTCTATTTGGATACTTCGCATTGAACAAGTCGCATACCTCTTGCTGAGTTCTGGTTCTATCTCCGCATCCAATAAAAATTAAAATTTCTATGCGTTGGGTTTTACTTGAAGTAGCCATAGTTTACTTTTAGAGCCTTTTCACTTAGAATTTGTGAAGAATATTTGTTGATATTTCAACTGACATTTATTTGACACTAACTTCCTATTATGGCATTAATTTGTGATTGTCTTTTGTTTCCATTTTAGACTAGGAAATAGCTAACTATTAATATTTGGAAAGGATCCATTGGTGTAGTGGAGCACTGACTCAGGGCAGTCTAAGGGATTAGAGCCTTGGCTCAAAAAAGTAAAATTTTGCATTTTTCAACACGCTTTTATTATCTTTACTTGTAACTAAATAACTCACAATGTAATAAAATCTTGGAAGTAAATATTCACCCACTTCCAATCTTCCGAATAATCTGAAATTTGTCACACATATCAAGGACCGATGACAATACAAGAATTTCCTAATCATAATGTAATAATAATAAAAATATATTTTTCCAAAGGCCAACAATCCTAACTCACCAAATGAAAGTATTTGGTTGCAACAATATGGTACACCCCCGCACTATGCACGTGATGTTCGCGAGTTTTTGAATAACTGTTTTCCTAGGAGGTGGATTGGTAGACGCGGACCGATAGAGTGGCCCCTAAGTTCTCCAGATCTTACGCCCCTGGATTAGGATCGAAATTAACAGAATTACTCCGGAAGTTATTCGCAATGTGCAAGAGGAATGTGTCCGTAGATTTGCTTATTGTCAAGAGACTGGTGGATGGCATTTCGAACATCTTATTTAACTGTTCTATTTTGTTGGATATAAAGTTATTCTCTTATTGAAATAAAATATTAATTTTTGTTCACCCTGTACAAAAAAAAATCTAATTAATTATTATCATTGAATGCAGTATTGAAAGGCCTTTCAGATGAGGTATCACAAGACATCTATTCCAATTTAAAAAAATTACCGATTACGTCACCATGTCAAAACCAGTGACATAACCCCTTTAGAAAATACATAAAAAAATCGGTAATTTAAAATAAAAATCGACCTATTTTAGGTTTTTTGTCAAAAGTATATGGCTTGCGAAATATCGAGTTTGTTCCATAATTTTGACGCGCACTGTATATTTCAAGTTTTGGTTCAAGAACAGCGAATAATCAGTTTGAATGAATGAATCTGTAAAACGATTCTTTCGATTTTGGATCAAGAAGAATTGATGTAACTTTCCACGTTGAAAATTAGAATGTAACATGAATTCTGGTAGTTTTGTTCAGTTTAACATGAGATTCGGGAAATATTCTCATCAAATATCAAAGAGGATTTTATCGCAAAGTTTTCAAAATTTTCCCTCAAGCCTTTTGCATCTAGGAAATTTAACTCGTGCTTTATTATCAAAGATAATAAGACCACAAATCGCACTCAGTAAAATTTCCAAGCAAAATGCTTTCTGGAAAATTTTAAAAATATTTGAGCGATAAAATCCCTAGCACTTATCAAATTACCCTCGAAAAAATATTCAACTGGGATACATGGTGCATTATTTAAAAATTCAATTTTTAAATCATTTGTCGTTTCTATCTTCTTTTGTTCGATTCTGGAAATTAAAAATTCGCATGTCAATATAATATTTTTGTCATTCAACAATTGTTGTCAAGTAAGTTTTTGCCTATTAGAAAAAATATTCAACTGACATACAGTGTGCATTGTCGAAAAAATGGAATTTACGATTATTTATCAGATACACGGACATTATAAGATTTTCTATAGAATATATTTCACTGCATTTTTATCATGTTATATGGATTTCGACAATTATTCGTCAATTTACCATAGGTGCAATGCTATATTGATAACAAATTAGCAAATCCACCTCCGATGCCATCCCCTATAAAAAAAGACTAAGTGTTTTCTTTATTTACAATAAATTTGCGACAATTATTCTCGCAAGTGGATTTGCCAACTTTATAGAAGTTTTTTGGGTAAAGATTTCATCAAGTTTACCCAAAAGAAGTGAATTAACGGGTATGAAGTTAGCCCTCAAATACACTGAGAAAAATAAAATCTCGATTATTTTATTTCTCCTTTTTCGTTTTTTCACATGGATTTCAATTCAGTTAGGGGCGTGGTGAATACACTGAGATTTCCGGTTTCAACTGACGAAAAGTGTACCTACAAAGCCATTTGTGGCCTCGGTGAATTTTCAAAACATATCAACCCCAATTTCAGCTTTTTCGACGGCCTCGCAAATCCTAACGAGGAATCAGTGATGAAGAAAAGACTCATAACAATAACATATGCCAAGCAGAAAGGTGTACAAATTCATTTTCAAATTACATCAACCCCCATTTTCACCTCTTTGACGGCCTGGCAAATTCTGGCACCATGTCAGTGATAAAGAGAAGACCGATAGCAAAATCAATGAGAACAGAAAGGTGTACCTACAAAGCCATTTGTGGCCTCTGTGAATTTTTAAAATAACTTCACCACCATTCCACACTTTCAAATCGAACTTATTCAACAGTTTGATAAAATATCCACTCTACACGTCCCTAATAATAAAAATCCTGTGAAAAAACGGAAAAGAGAAAGGAAAATAATCATATTTATTTTTCTCGGTGTAAGTAATTGTTTTATAAAATTTAAATATATATATATATATATATATATATATATATATAATTCCATACTCATATATTTATCCTGCTTACGTAATTATATACTATACTATTCAAATCTAATAATCCTGCTTGACTTAACGTCCATCAATTTGTAATGAACGGACTGCTTGTTCCGCCACTGTCCACAAATAGGGAAAGTGGAAGGGGACCCGTGACTCATATTTTATCTAGCATCTCTCTCTGTTTGTATGCCCATCACCTTATGGAGAATAGAGATTGAGGCTTCTTTGTCTTTGTGTCTCTTTGGCTGTGAACCTTGTTTCGTTTTAAAGGCCACCAAAATCTGAATACCCGGTTGGTCGAATAAATGTAAATAAAGAAACTGCTAACAAATCATTCAACTCGAAAGAAGTTCTCGAAAAATAACAAATAGGCTTACCCCAGTTTTTTGGAGTCCTGCCAAAACACTGGCCAGATGACTTATCGTAAATAGCTTTTCGAAAACTTTCCCATTTCGTTGTATTTTCTGGTCGAAAGAATTGAAATTCAGCAACACCGTTATCACCTTCTTTTTCTTCGAATGCCATTATCACCCCTTTTGTTTTGGTAAATAACAGAAACACATACACTAATATCTTATGGTGAAAGAGATATAAAAAGGCGAATTCGTTATAACCGGCTCTCAGCCTGCAATTGCTTTGAGATCTGCTTCGTTAACATGCGCTATAAAAGTAAAAATAAACTTTTATTCCTGGTTCCGTTCGCGTTTAAAAGTGGACTGAGGACTGAGGTGGGATTTGGTGGTTAGCGCGTGGCTTTGTGCGGAAACCGGATGTGTCAGGATATAGTGTGCGTCGACCTGTACAGTTTTCATCAAAACACACACACTGACTTTTCTCGCATGGGCATCATATTATCGATCAATTGTAGATTTCCATGATTGCTACAGGAAAATGGTTAATTTATTCAGCATATCCATTAATATGATCTATGTTAACAAGGTATCTCGTTATGTCCCAGACATATTGATATACAGGGTGATTACATTAGATAGATAGATATTTTATTTGACCACATTATGTATAAACATGTAAGCAAGTCTTAAAATTACAATGGTTACATTTAAAATAAAATATGTATATATGTATGAATAAAATAGATGTGATACAAGTACAGTTAAAATAACAATTAGACTTTGTAATGAAGTTATCACAGGTTGAAAGAATACAAGTCTTAGCGGGTTGATCATACACATGTCAACTCATTGTTTGTGTAGTTCAGTCGGCGGTTCTTATATTAATCGATGGAATAGAACGCGTTTTTATTAAAAAATGATTTAATTGTTCTCTTGAATTTGATTTGGCTCAAATGTTTAATATGAGCAGGAAGTTTATTGAATATGTTCAAGTCGAGCGAATTCTTGGTCGAGGTAGTGAGTCTGTAGCGTGGATTGATCAACTAGTGTTATTCCTTATTGTGTTGTAATTATGCGTATCCGAATGTGTTCGATAGATTCCGATGTTTTTGTGGATCTATAAAAGGCATTCGAAATAAATGTACGCCGAGTATAGTGACATAATTTTGAATTCAGTAAAATAGTTTCTACAAGATTCTTTATAACCCACATCCTTATGGCATTTTTTTGTAATCGAAGAACTTTGAGCGAAAGACTAATAGAGTTTCGCCATAGCCGTATAACATTAGTAATGTGTGAATGGAATAGGGCAAAGTAAGATATTGTTATAATGCATCGAAACTGGGTGCTTTTTTCAGTTGATAAGAAAGTTTAGAGCAAAATTTTTCTACATGACAGATCCATTTTAAAGAGTGATCCAAGGTTATACACAAAAGTTTAACTTTATCCTCTGAGTTTTCATGAACGTTTGTTGAAATGGAAATCATTCGACATTTATTGGTGTTTTGCTTCAATTTGTTTGTTAGAAACCATTCATCCGCTTTATGCTCAGTCAATTCCATTGAATTTGACAATATTTCCTTATCAACATGTGATTCATATATGGTTAGGTACATCATCTGCAACCAGCATGCATGATGATGATAAGTTTTGCGGTAGGTAGTTAATATATTGTTATGTTATGTTATGCCAGTTGTAAATTTTAAAAGACTAAAAACCCACAAAAAGAATAATTACTAGATAGTTGTTGGTTTCAAGAGTTTGTTTGTGAATAACTTTTGAAATTCTATGTATATTGTGAGCCTAGGTAGAATATGGATAGATAAAAATGTCAAAGTACTATAAAACAAACAATTTCATATACTGTCAAAATTATTATAACCCATAATTGCTCAAAAGACAACAAAAAGTCTAAATTTACAAAAATTGCATGAATAAAAAGTAATCAACACATTTATAAATTTGAAACATACAGTATATGAAATTGTAGCTAACTAAAAGTAGCCAATGATAGAACAGCAAACGTCTTTATGAAAATAGCCAATCAGGGAATAGATGGTCAGGTGTAAAATTGGAAATTGTGGGAGAATAGCAATGAGATGGTATCAGAAGCAATTATTATTGAAATTTGTAAATAATGATAAGAGTTGAAAAATAATTGTATATATAAATTATGCAATATAAATATAAACGGTGAAAAGTAACAATTAAGTGCGAGAATTCAAATATTCAAATGAAGAAACAAGGAGAAAAATATGTATCTAGGCGATAGAAAAACAAAGCTTCGAAGAGATCGAAAATAAATTTCCAAGCAGATGCCACGCAAAAATTTTACTAAAAGAAAATGGAATAACCCATCATTTGGAAACAAAACCAATATTACCTTTTAAAGATAAATATCCACGGATCCAAATGCTGATTTCCGCATCTATATAATTCCTGATTCATGGTATTGCAGTCCTGACAGCGATTGAGAGAGGGAGACATCCAGTTTCATGCTATAGTTAGAACACCAACAGTTCCAACCAGGTATAAAACTTTAATAGTGCTCTTCCGGTCCTGAACTATTTCACAATAACGAATTTCACATTCGAAGAACTTTATGTCACTCTATATTGAACAATAACAGAAAACTTCACACTCACGGAAAAAGTGAGGTTCTGTTTATCTATCCATGATTTGATTTATTATTATTATCCGTGAATATTTGTTTGATTCATCCTAGTATAAGTTATTTCTCGTAGGCCAGGTATTATTAAGTCTTCCTGAATAAAGGAGATGATTGCTTTTTGATACTCTGTTGTTTATTTTCTTACAATGATCAATAACATAGCAAAGACCATTCAATAAACTGAAGTTAGCCAGCAGTGGCAGTGTCTCTATTGCTTTGAACCGGCCACCTTGAGATAAGGGCGTACCAACTGTAGTTTAGCCGTGGTGAGGAAAATAATAATTGTTGGTAGCGTGACGAGAGAACAGTGACGTTCGCTGGCAATTATTATTACAGGGGCAGAAATATCTATTTGTATCATATCAATTTGGCTCACAAAGAATACCAAAAATAATTAGCTATCTCAATATATACAAAAACAATATATATATATATATATATATTTATATTTATATATATATATATATATATATATATATTTTCAATTCATCAAAACATAACAATTGGCACCCAAAAGTGGGGCGAAATAAGAACAAAATAATTTATTATGTCATAAAACATTACAAGTGGCGCACAAAACGTGGGGCTCGAAAAGGCAAAGTAAGGGCAATATATCATTTCATAATATTTATTGAGGAAAAGGCGAGAAAAGGCAAAGTAAGGGCAATATATCATTTCATAATATAGATTGAGGAAAAGGCGGAAAAGGCAAGTAAGGGAAATATATCATTTCAAGGCAGAGTAAGGGCAAGTAAAGGAAAAATATTATTTCTTAATAACACTGGGTGAATATTAGCAATTGGCATTTTAACGTGTAAGGCTAGATATTGTTGAATAAAAAATGGATTTGAGAGATGGTAAGAAAGTTGATTTGGAAGAAGGTGCAGAAGGTAGAGATAGGGGTGATCAGGAACAAGGAGAGAGTAGTAATGAGAGAGAGATAGAAATAAAAAGTGAAAGAATAGAATGGGAGAGTCAGTTTCAGAAAATGAAAAGTGATAAAAAATTTAAAAAAATAAAAAAAAGAAAATTCAGAAAAAATGATATAAAAATATGGGAAAAAAAAAAAAATTAAGTATAAAAGATGAAATAAAACAAATGAAAGAAAATTCAGGAAATATGAAAAATGAAATGAAAGAGCAGATAGAAAGAATGAATGATAGAATAATAGAAAGTATGGAAAAATGTTTCAAAGAAAGTAGTGAAGGAATATGTAAACCATTAGAAACAAGTAGTGAGCAAAATAATAAGGAATTTGAGGGAATAGTTATACAAAAAACAGATGATGGCAACAATTTATTAGAAAAAGATGACAAACAAATACAAAATATAAAAATGAATTTCGATCTCCAAAATAATGAACTTATGCATAATATAAATGTGAATAATAAAAAATTTCAGATGAGAAAGGGAAAAATAAATAATAAAGTAAAAATAATGAAAAAATAATGAAAATAAAATAAAAATTTGAATAAAAAAGAAAATAAAAAAATAATAGTAATGCAAATAATGAATTACAGAGGAATAGAATTTTTGGAATGAAAGAAAGAAATACAAAAAATGAAATAATAATAATAATAGATAGTAAAATGTTAAAAATTAAAATAGGAAAGAATTTGAATAAATTTTACTTAAAAAAACAAGAAAAAGTTGAATTTATGAAAATGCAAATTGTTGAAAATGTTAACAGAAAATTTCAATTGAAAATTTTTGAAATAAAAAATAGGCTTGCAGTTACAAGACAACAAGATTCCATAGAAGGAGAGATAAATAATAAAAATCAAAATTTAGGAATTAATAAATTGTAGGCTAACAAATTTGATAGGCAAGTTAAGGAATAAAAAATGGAAAAAAGTTATGAAAATAGTTTGATAGATAGTTAGGATTAAGAAAAAATAAAAAAAAAAAAAAAAAAAACACATGAGTGAATATTTCATGAAAGAAAGATATTGAATAACAATCATAATACTGAAAAATAGAAAAGTTGATACAAATATTGGTACAGGTTAGTTAGATTAAGTAAAGTGAAAAACAATATAGATTATAAAGAAGGAAAAATATAGAAATGGATAATAAATTATGTGAATTTTGAAGAAAAATGAAAAGAAATGAAGATGAAAATATTTTGTGTATAAAATGAATGTATGTGAGAAATGAAAGTGGGTATGATAATAATAATAATACTAAAGAAGTATATTATAATAAATAGGATGATAATAATGATACTAAAGAAGTATATTATAATAAATATGATGATGATGATGATAAAGGTATATTGATAAATAATATGAAGGTATATTGATAAATAATATGAAGGTATATTAATAAATAAAATGAAGGTATATCAATGAATTATAAATGAATATAATAAGTTAATTATGTATGAATAATGAAAAAGCGAAAGAGTATATACACAAAATAAAAGTAAATGAAATGAGAGATTCAGATAAATAAAATACCAATTCAAATGAATTAAAAAAAAAAGGAAAAAAAAATAAATCAGTATAATTGAAAGAGTACCAGTAATTGTAAAATTGATAATTGAAAATAATATCAGTATAAATATAAAATGAAAGTAAGATGATACAAATGAAATATAAAATGTCATATATGATGATATCTTGAAAAGTTTTCTCTCTTGATCTGAAAAGAAGTCCATAGTCAAGTTTTTCTGGAACGAAAGAACGTAGTATTAATAGTTATCGTTGTAGAACTTGTTTTTCTTGAGGTCCAGCACAAGAAGTTTTCTGAAAGTAGAAAATTAGTATTAGTTAAAGTAAAATTGAAAATATAAATAAAGAAATTGATATTCAAAATTTTCTAACCAGTAGAAAATTATTGAATATAAATTTAGGAATGTTGTTATGTTATGTTATGCCAGTTGTAAATTTTAAAAGACTAAAAACCCACAAAAAGAATAATTATTAGATAGTTGTTGGTTTCAAGAGTTTGTTTGTGAATAACTTTTGAAATTCTATGTATATTGTGAGCCTAGGTAGAATATGGATAGATGAAAATGTCGAAGTACTATAAAACAAACAATTTCATACACTGTCAAAATTATTATAACCCATAATTGCTCAAAAGACAACAAAAAGTCTAAATTTACAAAAATTGCATGAATAAAAAGTAATCAACACATTTATAAATTTGAAACATACAGTATATGAAATTGTAGCTAACTAAAAGTAGCCAATGATAGAACAGCAAACGTCTTTATGAAAATAGCCAATCAGGGAATAGATGGTCAGGTGTAAAATTGGAAATTGTGGGAGAATAGCAATGAGATGGTATCAGAAGCAATTATTATTGAAATTTGTAAATAATGATAGGAGTGGAAAAATAATTGTATAAATAAATTATGCAATATAAATATAAACGGTGAAAAGTAACAATTTAGTGCGAGAATTCAAATATTCAAATGAAGAAACAAGGAGAAAAAGATGTATCTAGGCGATTGAAAAACAAAGCCTCGAGGAGATCGAAAATAAATTTCCAAGCAGATGCCACGCAAAAATTTTACTAAAATAAAAATGGAATAATCCCATCATTTGGTAAACAAAACCAATATTACCTTAATGATAACATATCCACGGATCCAAATGCTGATTTCCGCATCTATATAATTCCTGATTCATGGTATTGCAGTCCTGACAGCGATTGGAGAGAGGAGACATCCAGTTTCATGGTATAGTTAGAACACCAACAGTTCCAACCAGGTATAAAACTTTAATAGTGCTCTTCCGGTCCTGAACTATTTCACAATAACGAATTTCACATTCGAAGAACTTTATGTCACTCTATATTGAACAATAACAGAAAACTTCACACTCACGGAAAAAGTGAGGTTCTGTTTATCTATCCATGATTTGATTTATTATTATTATCCGTGATTCACCCTAGTATAAGTTATTTCTCGTAGGCCAGGTATTATTAAGTCTTCCTGAATAAAGGAGATGATTGCTTTTTGATACTCTGTTGTTTATTTTTTTACAATGATCAATAACATACCAAAGACCATTCAATAAACTGAAGTTAGCCAGCAGTGGCAGTGTCTCTATTGCTTTGAACCGACCACCTTGAGATAAGGGCGTACCAACTGTAGTTTAGCCGTGGTGAGGAAAATAATAATTGTTGGTAGCGTGACGAGAGAACAGTGACGTTCGCTGGCAATTATTATTACAGGGGCAGAAATATCCATTTGTATCATATCAATTTGGCTCACAAAGAATACCAAAAATAATTAGCTATCTCAATATATACAAAAACAATATATATATATATATATATATATATATATATATATATATATATATATATATATATATATTTATATTAATTATAAAAATAACAATTACACACAAAAGTGGGGGAAAAAAAAAAAAATTTATTATATATTAAAAAAATATATATATATATATATATATATATATATATATATATATATATATATATATATATATATATATAAATAGGAGAGGACCTAATACGGACCCTTGGGATACTCCATGTTTGATAATTCGGAACTTAGATTGAGAATCCTGATATTGCACGGATTGAAATCTATTGGGAAGGTAAGAAGTGAAAAATGTATAAGCTATTCCGCATATTCCATAATATTCAAACTTCTGAAGGAGTAATGTATGAGAAACACATTCGAAGGCCTTGCTGAGATCGCAAAGTGTCATAGCAGGTACTTTACCTGCTTCAAGGCTCTCGATTATATCTCGCAACACCTCCTCAACGGCTTGAACCGTGGATCTACAACTTCTGAGTCTGAACTGTCTGCTATTTGAAATTTCATACTTTTTCAAGTACATTATTAGTCTGTTTTTAAAAACTTTCTTAATTATTTTTCCAATAATAATTATTGAAATGGGTCGATAATTTGCTGGGTTGTCTTTGTCACCACATTTGTAAATCGGAATAACTTCCGTTGAATTGAAAACATCGGGAAAAGTTCTGGTTAAGAAACACATATTGATAAGGTTGGTTAGGGGATCAAGTAGAATATCTGCAATTTATTTCAATATTATACTGTTTAACCCATCGACAGAAAGAATTTTTCAAGTTTTTTATTGCATCTAGTAATTCATCCCGAGTTACGGGAGAAAAAAAAGTAGGAGCTTTGAATTCTAGGAAGATGGTTCAGAAACTCTTCAGCCAGTCTATCAGTTTTGTCCAAACTTTTCATGATTTCCTCTGCCACATTACGGAAGTAGTTATTGGAATTCGGAAGGGGATATATTAAAATTTACTCCCTCGTTGTTTTCTATTCCTTCAATAGTTCATTGAGCGCCAGCAATCTTTGTTTTTAGACTGTTTTTGTAGGATTAATAAACCTGGATGTCATTGTGAGTGTTGGTTGAATCACTCACTATTTTCAAGTAAGATAAGTTTTCCCTCATTCTTCTAAGATCATCATTGAAAAAGTTGACAATTGGTTTGTTAACATTTTCTACTTCTTTTAGGGGTAAGTGTTTATCAAGCTTCATGACCAAGATTTTTATGGAATCTTCACATAGCATATTGATGTTGTTAACATTGTGATGTGTAAAAATATCCCAGTCGGTGCAACTCAGATCATTGGTAATTTTTTCAATAGCGTATGGGGACAGTTTGGGTCTCAAGATATTTTTATTAGGATTTTTTTCATATTCAAATATTTTTATATATTGCCCCCTGTGATCAGATAGGCATGTCTCGATTATTCCTGTTTCGCATTTTGAGTCATCGATATTAGTTACTATGTTATAAATACAGGTTTTGGTATTTGTTCTTAGATCACATCTAGTAAAGTCATCAATCGTGTGATTGAGGCCATAGAAATTCATAAGTTGGGCTAAATCATTCCCGGTCCGTTTCCCTTAAAGTTTACATTGAAATCACCCAGTATGATAACTTTTCCATATTTACCTGTCAAATATTCAAGAAGTCCCTCTAGATTAATGAGAAAGATACCGAGGTCACCAGATTTACAGGAATGGTAGGTATATACATAGTTACTTACTTAGATCGATGGGTTGGAATGGAGTGTTATGTTTAACAAAGATTGAGACCCCACCATGTTCACCAGAATATCTTCAAAAATGTATAATTCCCTAAGTTTATAACTTGCAAACATATGTCGTTTAGCCAGTGTTCACTGAAGCAAACAACCGTATACTCGTGCTTATTGAAAAGTAATAGGATTTTGTTGATCTTATTCGTGATACTTTGTATGTTGACATGCAGTACGCTCATCCCGCTTTTTTTGTTTCCATATTTTCCAAATTGAGAAACGTTAAAATTTGTCTTTGTTAGGTTTGGGGACTCGTTTTTCTTCTGTGGTGAAAAAACCAATTAACCCAGCTTTATCAAAATGTCCCTCGTCGATGGTAACTTTGAATAATGAGTATAACCTAGGGTGGAGTGAATTTAATTTTTCAACCTCTACTTCTGGAAAATTCTCAAGTAGAAACTCCTTGATTTCTTCTATTTTCATTTCCGGATTAAGTTTGCATGAAGGAAAGTTTGTTTCGGAGCCACTCTTACAGGACAACTTTCATTCATATTACTTCCAATTATTGGTGTGTTTGTGTGTATTGATGGAATTTTGTGCATCAAGGAGGATGAACTTACGTCTTGAAGTGATTTTTTTTTTGGTGTATTCGGTTACTTCATTCCTTACGTCTTTACTGGAAGGGTGTTCATGTTGGAGATGATCCGATTTTTCATTTCCTGAATCTCCTTCGTGAAAATGTGTCCCTGAAAATAGTGCGTTACCTTCACGTGCGGATGGTGTTCGGTAATTAGAGTAAAAAACATATACCAAAACATATATCGAAAAAAACAACTTTAATTTTGATAAATATTAAGTGATATCTGTAGAAAGAACCCCGCACCAAATACATGGAAAAATGGCTCTCAGACAATTTTGAAATTTTATTGGAATACAAGTCACTAGAAGTTATACGTGCAAGTTCAAATTAGTATGCATGTCTAGTTGCGAATATATGAATTTTTAAAAATCATAAAAATTGCAGTTTTACTAAAACATAGTGAGGTTTACTTATCCAAAAGTATTACTTTTTAGATGATTATAGTAACTTAATGATTGCTGGTTTAAAGGAAGTCAAATGACATGTTAGTCAGTCTGTCGTTAAGACAAAAGGAGCCGCCTATGATACTGGGCATTTTGTATTAAAAATGTCTTTATTGGGAGTCTTTTCTTATGACAATAATATCTTCTTTAAAAGTTTTAACATTCTTCCAAAATCCTAATTGTAAAAAAAAAGTTTTTTATACTTCATGTTTTCAACATTATTAGTCACTTAAAACAGACAATAAATCCGCTTCGAATCCAAAACTAATTGAGGAAGACTTATAGTAATTGCTTAATATGATTAGCTACAAAAAGCTAGAAACTCATTTTATATAAATATAAGTTGAAATTGGTTTTGCACCTAATATATATGTTTGTTAATTATTCTTGAATGGACCTGTCAATTTGAATCATATTTTTCAGTTATAATTTAAAGTAAATTACCCTACACTCGTGTAAGTTTCATTGATTCCCTATGTCCTTTTTTTGAAATATAAATATTGAAAATTTATATTTTATAGAAAATATTATCCAATCTTATTTCTTGATGAAATAAATATAATCTTGCGGCGCAAAATAATTGCGCCGTTAAACACCGCATGACCATAGTTCGTGTGGCTATTGACACGTTGGTATGCGGTATTCGGTGCCAAGGTCCATATATAAGTCGTACTCTACGCTTCGTGACAATGGGCTTGTTCAAGAAAAAATTATTAATTTAATAATCGAAACTATAACTCATTTTAAACGGATTTCCAAAATTTTAGATTTTTCCGCGAACGTTTAAACCCTCAAATTAATTAAAGAAATTGGAGCGAACGAAAACGGGGCGTGGTTACCTGTTACGTCACACTGCATATGTGATACCTAACGTTTGCAACGCCGCGCCGCGAGTCGAGAGTCGACTGTATATTTCGTAAGTACCTACCGTGTTGTCTCTGTGTGTAAGAAGCAAATCGCTGGACTGTTTCGTTATTTTATTGCATAATGAGTGAGAATAAAGTGGTAAATAAATATTGTTTGGTTCCCGACTGTCCTAACACATCCAAGAATGCCCCAGAAAAATGGTTTATTAATGTGCCCTCTGATATTAAAATAAGAAATGTTTGGCAGAAAGCAATGCGTCGTGAAGTTTTTGTATCTAACAAATCGCATGTGTATTGCTGCGAAGATCATTTTTAAGTAAGTTTTTCGATTTTATCTCACAGTTTGAATATATTTAATAACAAAATTTGTATAGTTTTAAAATTAGTGATAACTTATAAGCTCTAGAGAGTTTAACACAAATAACTTGTTTCAGGTAAAGGAAGATATAGAAAATTATATGTTCATTAAAACAATGAACAGTGGAAAAGTTAGACTAAAACCTGGAATAGTACCGAGATTTTTTTACTGTCAAAAAAATAGAATTACGACGCATAGTTCAAAGCCACGGTCACAGTTTTTACAAACAAGCACAGCAATCTGTCATTGAGACTTTATTGTTGAGCTCAAAAAATAGAACTTCCGAAGAGAATCAAGAAGAGGAAGAAAATGAAATGGATATCAGACGAATGGAACCTATATCTAAGGAAATAGGGGTTCAGGCTCATATTAAGGCTTATGTACGTTCTAAGGCGATTCAATGTGGAGGCGAGGGTTTTTCTACACCAAAAATAACAAAAAGGAAAGAATCCACTAGCAATGAGATGGTTCCAAAGAAATCGCGAATGGAAAAAGTCGAAAAACCAATTAACGAAGATATTTCAATATCCAGTAGCGGTTCTACTTTTACATTTACTTCGTCAGAACTAAGTTTGTCAGATCCGAATAACTCATTTTATCTAGATACTAATAGGTCAAAAGAAATACAACGGAGAACATTTTATTTGATAGAAAAAAATCCAAAGCTTTATTTGGGAGTTCCGAGTCAGTCATTATTTGTTGTAAACTCGTTAACTAAAAAATGTGAGCTGGACAAGCTTGATATTTTTTTAACATTAAAAAAGATCAAACTAAATTTACCATATAGGATATTAGCAGACGATTTTAGTGTACCACTTTCCAGAGTATGTGGCATTATACAAAAAACTATACCGTTATTAGCTGGTTACCTTTACCCATTTGTGCGATGGATGCCCTATCTGAAGTTAAGAAAAGACTTCCTATTCCCTTCAGAAGCAGATATAAAAATGTACAATGTATTATAGATTGTTTTGAAATTTCGATTCAAAAACCAAGTGATCCGATATTACAGAGTCTCACCTGGTCGGAATATAAAGGTTGCAATACAATGAAATATTTAATTGCATGTTCACCAGATGGTTTGATATCTTATATTTCTTTTGGTGTTGGTGGTAGAACTACAGACAAGATGATTGTTGAAGAATCGACATTTTTAAATTTATCAGAACCAGGCGCTGAGGTAATGGCAGATAGAGGATTTAAGCATCTTGAAGATCAACTTGCAACTGCTAAAAATAAACTAGTTAGGCCGCCATCTGTTTTATCTGGACAAAAAAATTATAAGGAAGAAGTTAAGGAAGCAAAACGAATTGCAAGCTTGAGTATTCACATAGAACGAGTAATATCTAGAGTAAGGGAGTTTGCCATTCTTCAACCACATGCCACGATTAACTTAAATTTAGTAAAATACTTGGACTTAATAGTGCAAATAGTCTGTGGAATAATCAACATACAAGCTTATCTAATTAAATAAAACCAAAAATATATTTTACATTATTTTATCAAATATGTTTTCGTACCAAAACTCTTGTAGTTTTTGCATAATAAACTCAACAAGTTCTTCATCATATCTGCAATATTTTATTGTAATCTCTTTTGAAGTTTCAAAATGCGGATGTGACATAACAAAAATTCCACGTTTTCTTTTACTGAGATACATTTGAAGTTGAAGTTGATATACACATTTTTCCTTTATGTTACCATCCAAATCTATATAATTTAAATATGATTTTTATGTTGTTGGGCTCCTAATCTCAACAATGAATTCTTCGTTAATGGCGTCAGGGGAAGCACCAACTAGTGGATTTTGTTGCGAAAGAAAGATTCCTGCTTTGAAGAATTTTTGTCCAGTTTTCATTTCTAGCGATTTTAGGATAGCAGTTTCTAGCTTTAATCCTCGTTTCATTGCTTTTGTCTAAAACAATTTTGCTCCTAAGATGCATTCTACTAAACAACCGTCTAAAACTTTACATCTTGTTACATTGAAAGCTTTTGATGCGGTAATACGTCCATACCTCATTTCCTGCCAAATGTTACTCTCACTTTGTCCTCGAGTATCTTGTTCTACTTCTAAAATTAAATTGCCGCTCATTTTGGTTTTACAAAATTCAACAAAATTATTTGCATTCTTCTCTTGTCTGGAATTTTTAAAATTAATAGCAAGGCTGTGAGTAGACAGATCATTATATTTTTCTGTATTGTAGTAACGCATTAAACTGTTTTCTATTTTTTGCCTTTTAGCTTCGCGTACATATTTTTGTAAGAGTGAGTCATCATAACAAGCTTGAATTTATTTACCAAAATCAGAGGTTGAAATAAATTTTTTGGTACTCGGTGCTGATGATAATTTTGATTTCTTCCAAGTTCCAAGTTGTTTTTGTGGGAAAAGGCTCCTCGCTGCGTCTATGTAACCACATCAAAAATGCCACCGAAGCTGGACAATCATGGCATTTTGCATTCACCACCACCTTTTCTTTGGTATTAATTGAGCAGGATACACTGTAATTTCTAGATTTTATTTTATGTTCTGGCGTGATTTTCGCTTTTAGTTCACAAAGTGCTCCTTGTTGTTTCAACTGAACGTAACCAATGGCGTTATCACCATAACTCTGTCTACCAGATCTGAAACAAAATAATTACTTGTTAACTACAGGTTTTACACATATTTCGAAACGTTTTTCCCACATATTTTAGACTATGATTATATTTTTTGTTAGAAAATGCTCTTTTTAATGTTACGCCCTTATATATTAAAAGTCGTTCTTTTGAATTTTTTTTATTCATTTTCAACATACTCCTGAAATACTTACTGGCTCAACTCTGTTTATGAACTAATAAAAGATTATCCCACAACTTTAAATAATACCTAGCATGAATTTTGACTCACCCTTTATACAAAATTTATATATTTATATGTTCTTTATTTTTGTAAATCATGTAAAATAATGTAGGTACTTTTAAATATTTTCACTCTTGTAAGTATACACACACAGACAACAAAAAATTGTAATTACTCTATTTTATTTTTTATTTACCCTGTATAAAAATAAGACCAGAGGGTAATGAACAAATATTTGGGTAATAGTTAACTGAATTAAAAATCATCATTTTTCAATTTCAACGCCCTGTAGCCCTGTATCTCGAAAACTACTCGACAGATTTTTTTGAGTACAGATAATTTGGTTCAGGTGGTGATTAGAACAACATAAGCACCAAAATATTAGTCAATTTAAGTGAGAGTATTTCCCATAAGATTACTCAGTGCCATGTTTTTTCACTGTATTTTCAGTGCATTTTAATAAAAAAAAGTGCTAAGAATGTTTCATTCGACCCTGGTATTGCGTGACCGTAAAAAGCGTAAGTCAAAATATTGAATTTATTTTACTTACCTTTGCAATTTTATTCCTCGCATTTCCACACTTATAAAGTCTTTGTTTTTATTAAAATAGTCCATCACCATAAAGATATCCAATTCAGGTAAATTTGCAGAATCTGCTTTAATAAATCCAGTATCTACTGAATACATCTTAACTAGCAAAAACCACTAACACTTTTAAAATTTAAAGATATGGCAGCTGGAAGCAACTTTCTTATGTGAAACGCAACCGTGTACTGCCCAATATCAGACCACAATATGCAAGGTGACGTCACAGTCGGTTATGCCGCTTTTTAACGGAGCTCCATTTGCAACGTTTATTATCTAAGTAGTGGGGCAAGTTCGAGAGCTAAAAATTTTACCAGTTATTTTGATTATTGAGTTTTACAATATAACGTGAAAAAAACCGAGAAAATATTTCATTGATAACAAGCCCATTCCACGAATATCTATAAATAGTAATGATGAACCCTCCCCAACGTGTCAATAGCCGCGCCGCTACTAGTCATACGCTTGTTTTGTGCCGCAAGAACATATTTATTTCATCAAGAAATAAGATTGGATAATATTTTCTATAGAATATACATTTTCAATGTCAATATTTCAAAAACCAGACATGAAATCAATGAAACTAACATGAGTATAGGGTAATTCACTTTAGAGTATAACTGAAAAATATAATTCAAATTGACAGGTCCATTCAAGAATAATTAACAAACATATATATTAGATGCAAAACCTATTTCAACTTAATTTGTAAACACCTCCCGTATAAAAAGTGATTGTAACTTTTCGTAGCTAATCATATTGAGCAATTACTATATGTCTTCCTCAAGTAGTTTTGGCTTCAAAGCGGATTTATTGTCTCAAAAAGGCTGTTTTAAGTGACTAATGCTAAAAACATGTAGTATAAAAACAAACATTTTTTAAAACAATCAGTGTTTTGGAAGTAAGTTGAAACTTTTAAAGAAAATATCCTTGTCATAAGAAAAAACTCCCAATAAAGATATTTTTAATGAAAAATGCTCAGTCCCACTAATGGGACCAATGATAAAAATTGGCGAAATATGCTAAATTGTCGCTATTTTTGACCCATCCTGTATAATTGGTGGCTTCTTTTGTCTTAACGACCGACTGACTGACATCCCATTTGACTTCCTTCAAACCAGCAATGCTATTATTCAGTTACTAATAATACTTTTGGATAAGTGAACATAGATTTTAGTAAAACAGACATTTTTATCATTTTCAAAAATTCATTATCTTCGAAACTAGACATAGAAACTAATTTAAACTTACACGTGTAACTTCTAGTGACTTGTACCACAATATCCCAAAAAAAATATTCAAAATTGGCTGAGAGCCATTTTTCCATGTTTTTGGTGCGGGGTTCTTTCCAATAGCTGGCAGCACCGCCGCCAAAGGCATTGTTTGCCGTAGATGATACGCGATGTTAAAGTATCTATCGTTGGAAGCTTAAAAAAAGAAGCTATCTTCTGGGAAAATATTGAAATAGAATGATAGCCAATAGGCGAGATCACAAAACTCATAAATTTGTTTCATATGCGCTTGAAGTTGAAATATAGTGATATAGTGACTTGCTTGGGGCTACCTACCATCGTTCCTATGGCAACGCAACCTATATCCGGAAAGACATCGAAAACGCTACACTGATAAATTCTAGTATAAACTCAAATGTCCACCAAGTAATAACAAAAATAGCTGACATCACGGTGGCCAACATCTACAAGCCACCACAGATACTTTGGCCTGATAGTGTGCTAGATATCTACCCACATCCTGCAATATATACAGGCGATTTCAACAGCCACCACACCAATTGGAAATACCGAATCACTGACGAGAACGGTGAGCGCCTCGCGCACTGGGCGGACTCACACGACCTTCACCTAATCTTCGATGCCAAGGATCGAAATACGTTCAGGTCAGCTGCGTGGAACTCCGAAACCAACCCGGACATCTGCTTCGTCTCAGAAAATGCCCGAAAACGGCCGGTCCCAATCTCGAGGAAAGTCCTGGACGACTTCCCACACAGCCAGCACCGTCCAGTGGTTCTCGAGGTTGGAATCAAGATCCCGATAATTCACTCCGTACCCAGGCCAAGGTGGAACCTTGGGAAGGCCCAGTGGGATAAATTTGCTTCCCAGCTGGATAAAGTCGTCAGATGGATTCCCCCAGTAAGCAGTAATTATAACAGATTCGCAAAAGCCATAATAACAACGGCGAAAAAGTGTATACCCCAAGGCTTCCGCCGGGAATACGTGCCAGGATGGAGACTCCGAGATAGCTGATGAGCTCCTCAACCGCCTGGACACAGAACGCCTTAAAAAATGGGAAGAAACGACAGGCAACATGGACTTTAAGAGATCCAGTCAGAAGGCCTGGAGCCTCTTGAAAAAGCTAGGTAGCGCTAACCCATCCACCCGCGAACCACCGGAAGTATCAGCTGACCAAATCGCTGCACGAGTAATAGCGCTCTCTAAGGCCCCGAGCATAAGACAACAAAACACACATATTAAGAAACAATTGACACTCCGCCGCCATACAACAGCAGTCCACCCTGAATACTCCAGACCATTCACTGTGGAAGAGGTAAATAAGGCACTGGAAGACCAAAATCTGGCAAAGCACCCGGATTCGACGGAATTCACCCAGAATTCCTTAAAAACTGTGGAAAGCACACTAGAATGTAGCTGAGCAAATTTTATTCCGACATTCTAATGACAGGCCACGTCCCAACGGAACTCAAGAAATCCAAAATAATCGCAATCCTAAAACCAAACAAACCCAAGAACCTGCCTGAAAGCTTCCGCCCGATAGCCTTATTGAGCTCATGCTACAAGCTCATGGAAAGGATGCTATTAAACCGACTGGGACCAACGATAATGGAGCATGTTCCCATTGAACAGGCCGGGTTCAGGCCCCATCGTAGCTGTGCCGACCAGGTGCTCAGCCTAACAACACACATTGAAGCAGGGTTTCAAAAACAACTGAAGACAACTGTGGTGTTCGTCGACCTGACTGCAGCATACGACACGGTCTGGAGAGGGGGACTCCTCTACAAGTTTCTCAACATGGTACCGTGCAGCCGAATCTCATCCCTGTTGAACAACATGCCATGCGACAGGCCTTTCCAAATAATAACGGGAGGGAGCAAGAGCAAAATGAGACATCTCAATAACGGACTGCCTCAAGGCTCGGTACTCGCACCTGTCTTGTCCAATATATACATTTCCGACATGTCACACACAACGTCAAGAAAGTTCGGATATGCTGATGATCTGGCTCTCGCGTCGCGGAGCAAAACCATAGAGTAGGCCAGTAACACGCTGACGGAAGATCTGGTCATGCTGAGGGGATACTTCGCCGACTGGAGACTAATCCCTAATATGAATAAAACTGAAGTGATGTGCTTCCACCTAAATAACACGACTAGAGCCCCAAGTGTACTTCAACAATAACTTACTACGCTACAATCCCTACCCAAAATATCTAGGGATAACAATGGACCGAACTCTTTCTCACAAAAAACACCTAGAGAACACCGCAGCTAAGATAAACACTAGAAATAATATAATCCACAAACTCTGCGTACTACTTGGGGCGCGAAAGCATCCACCCTCAAAACTTCAGCCCTTAGCCTTGTTTACTCCGTAGCCGAATATTGTGCTCCCGTCTGGCTAAACAGCTGCCATCGACACCAAACTCAACGAGACAGTGAGAACGATCAGCGGATGTCTGAAAAGCACACCCTTGTCCTGGCTCCCGGTTCTGAGCAATATTGCACCTCCCACCATCCGCAGACAAGAGGGCTTAGTTAGGGAATATGATAAAATAATATCAAACCCCCTACTCCCAGTGCACAGTGACCTTCCCTATGCCGGCTTGCAGAGACTGAAATCTAGAAACCCACCCCTATCACTAGCAGAACAACTTGTGGGAGATAATTTCAACTTGACCGATAAATGGAAAGAAAACTGGAAAGCCTCGAAGCCGGCCCAAGCAGTTCATGTAACCGATCCGACAGTACCCCTACCAGGAATGGAGCTGCCTCGCCTTGAGTGGAAAACACTCAACAGGATAAGAAAATCCCACGGCATCTGCCGTGACTCGTTCTATGAATGGGGACACACTGATACCCCGACTTGTGACTGCGGAGAACCTCGCCAGACTGTTCACCACATTACAACTGAGTGCCCCCTCACAGCATATGGAGGAGAGGAGAGCGACTCCTTTGAGGCCACCGACTCTGTGCTAGACTGGATTAATGGCCTTGATTTTAAAATTTAATTTTTAATTGTGCTGCACATAGAATTTTATTAAGGTGTCTGTACTATTGTATCCTCTGTCATATTATGTGAATTTGTATTTGTGACATTTCTCTCAAGAACTAAATCGATGTAAGCCATTCGCTAAATAAATAAAATGAATAGTGATAAAATATTATGTATACATAGTTTTTCCTAGAAGATATTGTGTAATATTCGAATAAACGCTGCTCTAAAACCCTCAGATTCAGTGATACATTCAAACACACGTTATTGCCGCTCCTTTTGACGTCATAAGTCCATTGATTTGGCATTTTCCCGAATTGCTAGTGTCACTATTTTGCGGAACCTCTGGGGGAATATTATTCTGTTCCATCCTATGAATAAAACAGACCTTGTGTCAGCATGTGTGTGTCTCATTTGGTAGCTATTCTTGAGTTATTAGTTATTCTTGAATATGAATGTATACCGAGTGCTATATCATTATTTTTTTGGCCTGCTCACATTGTAAAGAAATATTATGGATAACACTTGGCAACTCTGTAATTACCTTGCGCTCTCGGCGATAGATCTGTACTTGTTACGTTACATCCTGGCGCGGTTTCCGCAGTGTTCAAACAGGAACATTTCTTTGGTATTTTTTTTTTGAAAACACCATTTCGAAAAAAAATGGCTCGTTGTTCTGGACATTGTGGTATTTTATCCAGAAAGTAGTGATATCTCCTATTCAATATTAATAATATTTTCAGTGTATTTTTTGGAAACATATCTTAATGTTCAAAAATTCATCAGGTGCCTATATTTTGCCGCTTCAAAAAAGCTACGAGTTTCGAGTGTTCGGAGATACCGACCTTTTCTCTTAGGTTAATAATGGCTTTCAGCATGCTGTAAGTCGCCATTAAGTCGGAGGTGCCAATAAAACGATGTATGGGCAGTATTACTCGTTCCTTTCTGGCTACTACACCATACTTCTAATATTTGGATTTTCGTATCGCGGTTTGCTTTTTGTTGGCAGCAAACTCAATTCAATCCTGCCTGCCGCTTCTTCCAAGCCATCGCTTCATCTTCACTTTCCGAAATCATATTTTTCTGAAGAAATCTAATATTTTCTCAAAAGATGTTGAACATAAAACTCCAAAAATTACGTCGTTTAGGCGTTGTTGATTTTGGTGTTTGGTCAGGGCTTAGTAACAAAAAATCCTGGGATCTTCCTCTCATCGAATTGTCATCTAAACAACTCCTTGACTCGGCTGTTAATTCTCCTTTTGAAAAGGCTCGACTGGAGGCAGTTAGTACGAAAGAATCTGGAGCTTGGCTCAACGCTCTTCCAGTTGCATTCCTTGGATCTTTATTAGATGATGAATCTTTCAGGATTTCTGTGGGTTTACGTTTGGGCTGTTATATTTGTGTGAGTCATAAACGCAGATGTGAATTTATCGTCAACGAAAAAGGGACGCATGGATTGAGTTGTAGATTCAGTTCCGGGCGTTCGTCTCGTCATTCAACTGTAAATGACTTAATCAAGCGAGCTTCATCAACTGCTGATATTCCTGCTGTCTTAGAACCTTTGGGAATCATTCGTGATGATGGTAAGCGTCCAGATGGGATGTCTCTCATCCCATGGAGTCATGGAAAACCTTTAGTCTGGGACTTCACCTGCGTAGATACCGTTGCAGCATCACATATTGATTCAATATCCAGAAATGCTGGTGGGGCTGCAGATTCTGCTGAAAAGTCCAAATTGAAAAAATATTCTACTTTAAAAGATCAATACATTTTTTATCCGGTAGCAATTGAAACCTTCGGTTCATTTGGTAGTTATGCCACCGAATTAATTGATCGTATTGGACAAGAAATGATCAATAAAACAGATGATCAACATATCAGTATCGCCATCCAAAGAGGAAACGCAACGTCAATTTTGGGTTCTATTCCTGTTATTCAACGTTTGGATGATATATTTATTCGTCCACAAAGAATGAATATGTCAAGTAGTATCCATAAGTCTATTATTCGGAGCCAAATAACTGAAAAGTATAATTTGGATTCAACCTCTTCCAAAAAAATTACGCCATCTACCATATCTTTATCCAACTCGATTTCAAGCAGCCTCCAATCGAGTTCCTTATTGCGGCGCTCCAATGATAGAGAAAATAATCGCATTCCTTTGAAGATAGCAGTAGCGGTGAGCGCATCTCCCTCAGTTATGATTCCATCAAACCACTAGTGCTTGGAAGCTCCAAAACTCTTGGTCTTAATGGTTTGAAAAACATTGGCAATACCTGCTTTATGAATAGCGCAATACAATGTTTATCGAAAACCAGATGGTTGCTTGAGTATCTGAGAAAAGACGAACATTTGAAGGATATCAACACAAGCATATCAAGTATGAAGTGTGCTTTGATAAAAGCATTTGAAGAAGTGGTGAAAGAACTTTATTACTATTGTTTCGGACGTCCATCGTCTTAATGTATTTAAAAGGTTTTCACGACGTTTCGAATGCTTGTATCTGCAATCGTCTTCAGGTGAATACTGAACTTTGGTCAGAAGATTCATCTGATGTGGTGGTTAACAATGTTTCTTTAAAAAGCCAGATACAAAGATTTGCACCTCGTTTTATGCGTAACGCTCAACAGGATGCCAAGGAATTTTTCAGATATTTATTGGAAGGTCTTCATGACGATGTAAACAGAGTAAGAGAAAGGCCTAAACCTATGTTTATAGAAATCGATGAAAATTTGAGCGATAATGAAAAGGCGAAAGAGTCTTGGTCAAGATATCTTAGAATGAACAACTCGAAAATTGTCGATAACTTTGTTGGTCAACTGAAATCATCGTTGAAATGTACTTTCTGTGGCCATTGTTCTGTCACTTTTGACCCATTCTGGGACCTTCCACTCCCTATTCCAAAGAGTACTGGCAAACTCAGACTGTCGCAATGTTTAGACTTGTTTACTTGGGAAGAAATTTTGGATGATGACGAAAAACCCACTTGTTCTAAATGCAAGGAAAGGAGAAAATGCACGAAGTCATTATCTATATTTAAATTCCCCAAAATTAAGTAATTCACTTGAAAAGATTTTCGCAAATGGAGAGATTCAGAGGAAAACTAAATGTCTTCATTGACTTTCCTCTCTATGGATTAGATATGAATATTTATGCAGTAGATAACGCAACTCCGTGTCGCTACAACTTGTATGCTGTATCCAACCATAGCGGAACAACTTTTAACGGACACTACACAGCTTACTGTAGGCACCCTTATGCAAGCACATGGCACGAGTACAATGACTCGAGAGTATCACCGCCATCACCAGAATCTATCGTGAGTGGAGAAGCATAGAGCTCATCCAGTATTGAAACGACCACTTTGGCCTTCCCCCACCTAACAACCAATTATCGAAGATACCCGAACCATTGTCTAACTATGGCTATTAATAGAAATTCCATAGGCGTACCAAATTATTTGGTATAGGCGATTCACGAGACGTAGAGAACTTACACTCCTATAACTTTCCTAACACTCCTATTTCTTTTTCCGCTACTGAATAGTACTTACCACTGGGCATTTTGACAAGGTAACGAGTAAACTATTGCAAAGTGGAATAAATAACTGCACTACCTATTTATTAATTAAACGAACCTAACCTTTCAAACGCTGAATGCCAAGACACTGGTGAAGATTCGCCGTAGCACATCAAATCGTGTCCACTCGTGTTTTCCCCCTCTCTACCTACCAAACGGTCGTTTCAATACTGGATGAGCTTCACGTCCTCTTCTATGATCGAGAGGACACCAAATCACAGTTTTGAATAGAGCATTTTACTTATTTACATTATATATTTACCTTATTCGTTACAATCTCAATGTATTTGCTAACTTGATGTGTGTGGATATAATTTATATTACCTGTACCACCCGTGAATGTCAAAATTGATGACAGTTACAAAAAAATACGCGTCCCAATAAATTATCCAACCTCTCAACCAGTAATGAAACATTTTCCGTCTTGGATATCGCAAAGCGTATTTGGAAATATCTCATTTTTCGCACATTTTCAAAAATGTGTGTCCAAACTTGGTCGTCAGAAGTGACATTTTGATAATTTAATTTGATAAGCATAAAATTATTTCGTCAACAACCATTAGTGATAATTTTCTGGTGTTATCCGAGTAATGTTTCTCTGGCTGCAAATATTCAAATACGAATGGATTGGTTTTCATAAAAAATAATGCTAGAAATAACCCCCCCCCCCCGTATATGCTTCATGTAAAATTGATTCCAATAATGTTTTAATAACAAAAATTCCATAAAACCGAATTTTATTTCATGCTAATCTGTATCATAGATATCACACTTATCGTATAACTCGCAAACGCCATAAAAAAGGCTGGATTTTTTTTTCTATTAGTTCGAACTATACAGGGAACTATATTCTGGATTTAATGTATCAGGAACTGAAAAAAATCTAATCTATCACTAATTTGTAAATTTTCTGCAATAATCTATGATCTGCAAAGTTCGGAAAATTCAGCAGAATCTAACAATGAAACGAACCGTTTTCAGTAGATTGAATCCGTATTTTTTCTCCCCTATGAGTTGGACTGGTTAATTCGAGGTTTTTTTTTACTTTTTTGTTGCGGAATTGGGCACTATAGGTTATTATAGGGTTGGATTGAAATATTGTGATTGGCTAAACATGGAACTTTGATACCTTCTGGATATCAAATTATATGTTTCAGAAACTTTGGCGCTGAACACTTACCATGAGATTCGAAATACTTAATAATCAACAGAATTCAGCGATTCTACCTTTGGTTCTTAATAATACCGAATTTTGACATAGTAATGTCAAAACGTTGATTCAAGGAAGTTGGGTGCTTTTAATAAACTACAGGGTGTAATCTAACTTCCTGCACACCCGGTGTATATAATGCCATTTTATGACGAATTACAGTGGTTAAAAATTGGGAAAAAACTAAAACATTCAAAAAAATTTTTTTTTTGTGAAATTTTGGGAACCACAAAACAGCGAAGTTTTGGTAGGTAACACATACATTTTTATATTTTTTTCTTGCTTACTGAGGACTTATCGTAAACATTTATTTTTTTATATGCATTCTATGGATCAAATAATAAAAAAAAGTTTTACTACAAGTCCAACAAAAATAAAAACAATAAATTCAGAAGTAAATGTCAAAAATACTTAAAAAAAACCGTAAAACACAAAATTGTCGTTTAGCAAATAATCAAAAGGTGTCTACATTCAAAGCAGTACCTCCCACATGTGCTGTGATGAAGAAAAATTTGTTAATCTGACAAAATCAGATCAGGGCTCTCTTAAACTAACTTCTGCAGATCAAACTGCTGCTATTCATGGTAAAGGCTAGGTGAAAGCTCAATTTGAAGTTGATAACATAGTAACTTTTACTGAAACCAAAGCTGACTACAAATTTGTTATCAATTGGTAAAATTTCAAATAAGGGCTACAGTCATAGAAATACAGTGTGTGTTTATTATATTTCTATGGCTACAGTATAACTTTCACGAAGGAGTATGCACAAATTATCGATAGAAGTGAAACTATAGTTTTAGAAGCTACCAGATCGAATGATCTTTACTATGTTAATTCAAAAATTGATGAAGAAGCGAACTTTTCCCGGAATACAAATTTTGAAAAGTCAAAAATCAAACTTTGGCATTTGAAGTTGGGACACATAAATGAACAAGATTTGAAAGCTGCTACCAGAAACAAAAGGTCAATTGGACTCGAATTCAATATTTCTGAGGTACTAGGAGATTGTGAAATTTGTATCAAAGGCAAATTAGCAAGCTTGCCTTCTCTTTTCAGAACCTAAGAATCTGGACCTGCTGAAATAGTACATTCGTATGTTGTTGGCCCGATGCGTACATTAATCACATGGTGTATGTTAATTTTTTGATTGATGAATGTAGTCGCTATACCAGAGTATATTTTCTCAAACAGAAAAATGAAGTTTTGGACCATTTCAAGGAATTCAAAAACGAATTCGAATTTTTTTCTGGCAAACAAATAAAATTTCTTCAAAGTGATAACGGCGCTGAGTACAAAAATATGGAGTTCGATGAGTACTTGAAAAATAATGGAATTATGAGAAGATCTTCGAACACCGCAGCAAAATAGTTTGGCGGAACGAAAAAATAGTTCTTTATTGGAAATTTTTACTTTTAGAAGCTAATCTTCCCGAGACTTTATGGGCGAAAGTATATACTGTGCCAATTATTTAATCAATCAATCTCCTTCCAAAGGATTGAATGGATACAATCCATTTGAAAAATGGGTTGGATACGCTCCATCAGTACGTCATTTTCAGATATTCGGTTGCAAAGCATTCTTCCTCAATACGGATCCGAAAAAATCCAAATTTGATTGCAGAGCAAAAGATGGAATCTTTGTGGGATACTCAGAGCAATCCAAGGCTTTTCATATTCAAGGTCCAACACAAAGAAAAATTGTAATCACACGGAATGTCAAAGTCATTAACGAATTCCACAATCATTCTGAACGTAGAATTGATGATCTTAACTTTTGATGAAGAAAATATTGTATCTTCAAGTGGGAGTAAGAGTATTGAGATTACAGTAGTACCAACTGTTGAAAATCGTGACTCAGCATCGATAGAAATAATAAACGATGGAGATGGATTCACTGAACCTGAGTCAAAAGATATGAGTCAGCAGCCACTCAAAAAAAATCAACGAAATATAAAACTCCGAGACAGAAACCTACTCCAGTCTACACCGTGGATAAAAGATTATGAGGTATCTGCTCTTTGTGAGAAAGAAGCTCTCAGTGGTTCTGATGCAGAAGCATGGCATGCAGCTATGAAAGATGAAATCAGAGCACATCTGAAGAACGACACATGGGAACTCGTTGAAAAAAAAGATGGATCAGTTCTAAGATGGTTCTCAAATATAAGTAAAAAATCCTCTGGTGAGCTTGAAAGAAGAAAAGCTCGTCTAGTAGCTCGTGGTTTTTCTCAGCGTCCTGGAGTAGATTTCAATGAAACATTTGCGCCTGTTACAAAATTGAGTTCTATCAGACTCTTGCTGGCGCTTTCAGTGGAAGAAGATTTGTATGTGAATCAACTTGATGTATCAAGAGCATTTCTCAACGGTGACATCAAAGAAGAAATTTTAATGGGAAAACCGAGGAATCTGGATAAATTCCTCTGTGACATCATGGTTGACGAAAGTGTTACACCTAATTCACATATATTTCGACGTGCTAAGAAAATGCTTGAAGATTTTTGATTTATGAAAAAGTGCAATCCAATGAAAACTCCCATGGTGCCAGGTTTACAACTCACCAAGAATCATGTTGGTGACTTGCCAAATCTTCCTTATCAAAGTCTAGTTGGTGCCCTAATGTATCTTACTGTTGCAACACACCCTGATATCAGTCATTCGGTGGGTTTTCTCAGCCAGTATAACAACTATGAAATGCAGTGCATAAAGTACACAAAGTCGTCTTCACCAAGGATTCAATATAAATTGAAACTCAATTGGTAGACCACAGGCGAAAAACAACTACTTTCCTAGCAAATATCACGCAGAACGTTGAATGATATTCACCTGACAATCCATGCAAACTTCCATGTGAATGTTTCTTTCTGATAAGCTCTGATAAGCTCAATTATGTTTAATTCATGTCGTGTCCGCCTAACAATCCGCATACCGGTTTCAGGCTTTTTGGTCCTCATCAGTACGGAGTAGTCACCTTTCATTCAGTATAACAACTGTTACGATAAATCTCACTGGGAAACTGCCAAGCGGGTTCTTAGATACCTTAAAGGTACAAGAGACTTAGCTCTTGTGTTCAAGAAAACTGGGAAGCCATTATGTGGATACGGTTATGCCAATTGGGGTACCTGTCCAGATGACTGGAAGTCTTATAGTTATTCTTTCAAATATGGTGGTACAATTGTCAGTTGGGAATCGAGAAAGCAACGAACCGTTGCCCTATACACTCAAGAAGCTGAATATATGGCTTTAACGGATGCTGCCAAGGAAGCCATGCACCTTAAGCAACTGATCCTTGATATGGGAACACCACATCAAGCTATTGAGTTGTTCAATGATAATATATCTGCTCAAAATTTATCGAAGAATCCAATTATAAGTTCTCGCTCTAAGCACATGAACATAAAAGAACATTTTATACGCGAGAGAGAACAAAATGGAGAAATCCTCGTTCACCATAAATCATCAGAAGATATGGAAGCTGATACGTCGATACTAGTTTTTGATGAAGTGAGAGCAGCGTTGTTTACAAAATAGCGATTGAACTGTTCAGCTTTTTCCGTAGGGTTGTTTGATTGATCTTATTGCAATTATTCGGCTGAACTATTTCTTTTACCGTCTGCCACATAGTTTTCATTTTGTTGTCAGATCGATTAATTGTTTCATGTAATACTGTTTCTTTGATGTCTTCATTAAGAGATTGTTGTGTCGAATTTGATTTTGTTGTAGATGGCTCTGCAATGTAATTTGTGTCTGAAATAGTACTAGACGATTTTTTATTATAGAAATTTCCTCTGATTTTAAGTTGAGGATCGTGGTGCCCTGTTTGGATTTGTACGCCAGTTTCAGAAAGTTAGTGTCAAAGTAGTGAAAAAAGATCCTTAGAAAGCTTGAAACAGTTTTGTATATGGTCTGGTGGTGGTGTTTCCTTTTTGATTTGAGAGCAGAAATTATGAACATTTTTGTTACTCAATTTCCGCTTTTCTTTCAAATTGTTATTTGTTTGTTTTTTATATCTCCTTTCATTATTAGACCTAGATGATCTGAAATTCCGGTAGGAATAACGATACCTGATTTATTTCCCTTGTAATTAGTGAGAATATTGTCCTTGAAGTAGGAGTCATTCTGGTTGCCTCAGAGATTGTCATCTCCGTACCGTAACCACCGGCGAGGTTTAATAGAAGTCTTACACACAGTATTTGTTCTTTTTGTTTGTAGTGTCGATATTAAAGTATCCGGCTATTAAAGAGATTTGGTTATGATCGTGTAAAATACTCAGCAGAGTATTCAACTTGTGAAGGAAGATTCGGATGTCGCTAGCGGGGGATCTGTATATGCTCACGATTATAAAATTTACAGATGTGGCTTAACATTTGGCACTGGAACACTCCTTCACTTCAGCGAGAGAGACTTGATTTCTTCAGCTGTACTGATCGATAGTCCTTTTGACACATTTGACACTTACAGTGCGGTCCATAGATATGGAATAACATTTTTAGCGTTATTATGTATTTGTTTAAAAACCTGAAACAACTTGATTTCTATTGACAATTTACAGTATGAAAATATTAACCTCTTCTTGCACCCCCTCTAAATTATGAGCACCCTCTCAAAAACATTAAATGAGAAGGGTGTTTATGTGGCACCTTGTTCGAAAGGGATTTTCATTATCTGTTCAGCAATATTAAGTTTTTAAAATTTGGTGCAATCATAACTGAGAAAATTTATTTGGAAAATGTAACATTTTGATACTTTACGTAGATTGAAGGAAATAATGTCACATAATGTTTAGGAAGTATTTTTCAATTTATTTTACAATTAAATTAAATGTTAAAAATGACCAGCATTCACTTCTTGGCAATGAGCAAGTCGATCTTGGAATTCTCGTACAACATTTTGTAGGACTTCAGGTTTATGTTCTTAATTTCTTCCGTTATCCTAACTTTTAAATCTGCAATATTGTCAGGTCTATTGAAATATTCTTATAATTTCAGATAACCCCATAAGAAGTAATCGAGAGGGGTCAAATCGGGAGATCTAGGCGGCCATTCAATCGTTCGACGTCTTCCAATCCACCTACTGGGAAAAACTTCATTCTAATAATCTCTAACAATACGTTTGTAATGCGGTTGGGCTCCGTCTTGTTGGTACCAAATTGATCTATCGATTGCATTTGGATCATTAACATTAGGAAAAAGTATTTTAATGTAGGCTCTAAAAAGTTCATCAAAAAATCTAGATAAACCTCACCATTAACTGTGCCGTCAAAACAAATATTTTAGGATTTGTGTGAGCCTCACACATTCAATGAGGATTTTCTCTGCTCCAATATCTACAGTTTTGTTTATTACCGTTCCATTTAAATGGAAAGTAGCTTCATCAGAAAAAACAATTTTGTTTATGAACTGCAAACCTGCCTCCATTCTGTCCATCATCAGTTCACAGAATTGTTGCCTTCTATCAGGATCATCCTCATTTAACTCCGGAACCAACTGAACTTCATAAGGATGGTATTTTTCCTCTTTATGTAAGCTCTCAATATCGATGATTTACTAACATCATTGTCGGCGGCAAGTTGTCTACTTGACATATGCGGATTTTCCTCAATCGCTAACAGTACCTCTAACTTTTTTTCCTCGTCCAATTTAACATTTCGACCTGGTTTTTGAATAGTTTTTACATGTCCAGTTTCAGGTTTTTTTTTTCTATTTTGCTAACTGTAGACTGTGAGAGGTGTTGACCAGGGTATTTATTATTAAACATTTCACAAACCCTTTTGAGTTCTTGTTTTATTACCGCATCCAATTGTCTCTTCTTTGAGTTTCGGATAAATGAGCCATAGTTAAATCAAATACACACACGCATATTTTTCAATACACTGACGTGTGTCACAACTTAATAAATATCAAAATAACAGTAGTCTAGTAGATTGACATTACATTATTTATGTGGGTTTTGTGAATAATTTGTTGGTGTCTTGAACGACTTCTTCCTGGCGTTAGCAAAACATAAGAAAATACCTGATTATTTCTCATGGGTTTATTTAAAATCAAAAGTATATTTTAATAGACCACACAATATTGCAGATTTAAAAGTTATGATAATGGAAGAAATTGACAACATAACCCCTAGGTCCTACAAAATGTTGTACGAGAATTCCAAGATCGACTTGCTTATTGTCAAGAAGTTAATGGTGATCATTTTGAACATTTAATTTAATTGTTTAATAAATTCAAAAATACTTCCTAAACATTATGTGACATTATTTCTTCATTCTACGTAAAATATGAAAATTTTACATTTTCAAAATACATTTTCTTAGTTATGATTGCACTAAATTTGAAAAACTGAATAGAGAATGAAAAATCCCTTTCGAACAAGGTGCCACCGACCCCCCTTCTCATTTAAAATTTGTGAGGGGGTGCTCATAATTCAGAGGGGGTGCAAGAAGGGGGTAATATTTTCATAATGTAAATTGTCAAATTAGAAATCGACTTGTTTCAGGTTTTTTTAAACAAATACATAATAACGCTAAAAATTAATGTATTCCATACCTATGGCCGCACTGTATACCGCATTCCCTCCGTGGCATCCTTCACCTCTGCAGTAGCAGGATACAAGTGTGCAATTTGAGATGTTCAGTGCCTCAATTTTGAATTCGTCTGCCAATGCTCAGTGAAGCATATTACGTAACTGTTTCCCAGGGATTGGGCATTTTGAGTTTTTTTAAGTTTTCAGTGGGGATGCCTAATTGCTCGGATTTTCCTGAGTTTTTGGTGCTGATAGAGTGAGTTTCTGCCAGTATATCATTTAATGATATACCATCAACCTTTCACCAGAAAGGGGCGAATGAATACTTCATCAGGCCAGTTATCTGTGTGGTATATGTGCATCGTCAGAAGTGCGGTTGGGTGCGTCGCTAAAACATGTACTGAACAATGACAAGTAACACCGGAAGTAAAGCGGAACAAAAACATGGACGATTGTTATATTACTATTATAATGCTCACACACCGACATAACCTTAATCTAGACCGCTAGAGGTCATATCTCCACCACTCGAAAAATTCATCCAAATAGAATTTACGTGAACGTATCTGCGCAAAGCGCAGAAAGCACAAATAATGTCATTTCAGACATTGACATCTAACGAGGAGCCATTATGTGATTTTAAATCGTCACAGACACAAAATGCGCATGCTCTCAAAGCTCTTTGATATCTTGTAATTGGATGAATTCTCATCATACGGGATCAGCAGTCTAGATTAAGGTTATGTCGGTGTGCTCACATAATTACAATATTTTAAGTCTGGCAACGCCACATTTATGACGTGGACTCTCCGCCGTAATTTGTGACTGACTGTACTTGGCCGGTTGGCGACTGTTGTATTTGTTCAAGAACGATTTTGTTTCTCATGTGTATCACATATCTGCGTTAGCCCTTCATTTCTGTCATGTATGAATTTACAAGAAATATAAAGAATTTGTTTGAAACTACGCAGAATGAATTATTATTTGTTAACTAAATTACACTGGTATTCCTGGTGATTAAATATGGTCCTTCATAGCCGATTGATGGAATTTATGTATGGAAAATTGGAACGGATGATTTTACCTATTGTCAATATGGTAGCCCGTTTGATTTAGACAGTTCATTGGTTTGAACTAAGATGTCTGAAAACCCTGGTGCTTGGCCTTCTTGATAAAAGAGATAACTAGCGTGTCAGATGGCGCCAATTTCGTTCCAGTTTCAAATCAGTAACAGGGTATATTTATTTCCTCAGCTTTCTTTTTGAGGCGAACTGTTCGCGGGTTCCAATTCTAGCTTTGCTATTGGTTGAAAAGCTACATCTGTCAATAGCAAAGCTAGAATTAGAAGCCACCAAACATTGCACAAAGAAAGCACTGTCGTGTTGTTTTTCGTATTTTGTATCATTTGAATTTGAGGTTAACTGCATTTTGACAGACGGAGAATTGGAAATGAAATTGTCATTAAATTGCAGAAAATATAAAATTAAATGCATACAATATGATGGACTATGAAAATATCATTATTAGTCAATTCGTCAAGATTTGTACTTGATTTTTGTACTGAATACAGGTGAATATTCGAATCTGCGGCTTTACCTATACTGTCCACACAAAATACAAATGTGGTCCATTCTACAAAAAGTATCCTTACACACTACACTACCTGAAAATAAACAATTCCTCGCGTACTAATGAACTGATGAACGAGTGGTTTTTTAAAGAACAAACTCAGGAATAAGCTAAGCAAGATTTCAAATCAAAGATATGGAAAACGCATAGATACCGACAAAACACTGAAAATAATTTCATATAAGATGCTGCAGATGTCAGGAATTAGGTTCTGACATTAAGCGAGAATATAAACAAACATTTTTGGCCGGCGCCATCTACCATAGAGAGAAGCTCTGTTGAAGTAACAGGTGGTGTCCCCTCGAAAATCTAAACAATATCGAATCAGTTCATTCACCAGGGTTTTTAGATATCTCAGTTTGAACATTGGATGATGTGAGGTTCGTTGTACAAGAAGAAAAGGAAGGTGAAGAGTACCTATTGGAGATTCGAAGTGAGTAAAAACCTATCTTTTTTCTTAGATTTATCCATTTCACTGTATCCTGTTAAGCCGTTTTATTATAGCTTCAGTCCTGTAAATTTGTGTTGTCGGTTGGTACCTACCTACTTATTAGTTGGTGAGGAATTTCGGGTGCATACCTATCCATTTTATTTGTTGTGTTCAATCGAGGTAAAAAATTAAATGGATGTTCTCAAACGGCGAAGAGGTGGTATGAAAGCTAGTCTAACTAATTTTGGTAAATGTATTGAAAACAATTTTAAAAATGAATCAAAAATTCCTAGTGATGCAATATTTGAGTTAGAGAATAGAATTAATGGTATTGAATCCAGTATATTGCAAAAGTTTGATGAGTTGTAAAAGCAAATTGAAATAGAGTGTAAAGATGCGGATATTAATATGGAGAATGAAGAAAGGTGTGACTTTGAAAACAAGTATTATGCGTTGATTTCTTTGGCAACGAAGTACTTGCATGATCATAAAATTGTCGAAGACTGAAAGTGGGTCACAGGTAAGGTCAGGTCATACTGAGGTGGGAGTACTGTACAAAATGTTAAACTCCCAGATATTAACTTACCAGCCTTTGATGGTTCTCTACATAATTGGCTAGAGTTCAGGGACGTCTTCGAATCCCTTATACACAATAATGATTCCATTAGTGATAACAGCGTTTACATTATTTAAGGGCAGCGGTGCGAAATGAGCCTGCGCAGCTTATTTCAACCATTGAATTTTCATCAAATAACTACAAGGTTGCTTGGGAAATGCTGGGGAAACATTATAATAATGATAAAATGTTAATTCATAATCATATAAAAAATATTTTGTGACACAGGATATCGGGCCACCCCTGTAACTTCTGCATTCGTGAACGGATTTTTCTGAAATTCGGTACAGTTATATAAGCAACCATTTCGGATTTGATCACATTACAATCCAATATGTCGGACTTCCGGTTTTTCTGCAAATGCCAGCAACTTTGTTTTTTCAAATAGAACACACTGTATATTTTTACATATTCAAGTTCAACAGGTCAAAACAAGTCCAAACCCTATACCAAATGTAATTTTTTTGAAACAATTGAAATTAAATTTGTTTTTTTATTTTACCTCGTGGATAAATGAAATTTGGTCAAGGCTATTCACAATGAGTCGCACCGAGAAACATAATTTTTTCTGAAAAATTATTTTTTGTGTCATTTATTGATGAATTAATTCAGTCACATCACATTTTGATCCAATTTTTTTTTTAATGAAACCCCTATGGGCCACCTACCTGTCTCTCTAGAACATTCATTAAGGAAAGAAATGACATATCATTTTTGTATTTCGGTGCAGTAACAAATTGTATACATTCAAAAATCTATAACTAGTTCATGAGTTTCCTTGCAGCTCGAATAATTTTTCAACTTAGTAAGCTGTGGAAAACAACATTTCTGAATCTTTCAACTAATTGTGTTTCGCTGTCATCTTTCATCTCAATTTTCGAAAATTAGTTAACTTCCGGGAATTAGTTTAGTAGAAATGTAAAATCAAAATTATAGGTTCACAAGAAGTGAACAGGTTGATATGTTATTGATTTACGGAAAATATCTTGAAAACATTGTCGCCGCTTGTCAGTTATTATATTAAAGAACCCAACAATGGAGAAGATGATCATAAGTGAGGAGGCAGATATGAATGTTTTGCTTATGTTGATTTTGATCCAACAGCTTCGACGCGGGAATTGGAATACCAATCAATGTCAGTCGAAAAAACGCTAGAAGAATTTAAAAAAAAACACCATTATCGTGCTTATAAGTATAACTCACACAATTAGTTGACAAGATTCAGAAATGTTGTTTTCCACAGCTTACTAAGTTGAAAAATTATTCGAACTGCCAGAAAACTCATGAACTAGTTGTAGATTTTTGAATTTATACAATTTGTTACTGTACCGAAATACAGAAATGATATGTCATTTTATTCCTTAATGAATGTTCTAGAGAGACAGGTGGCCCATAGGGGTCTCATTTGAAAAAAAATATTTTTTTATCAAAATGTGATGTGACTGAATTGATTAACCAGTAATTGACACAAAAAATAATTTTTCAGCAAAAATGTTTTTTTGTTATTTGCGACTCATTGTGAATAGCTTCGACCAAATCTCATTTATCCACGAGGTAGAATAAAAAAACAATTCGAATTTCAATTGTTTAAAAAAATGACATTTGACATAGGGTTTGGACTTGTTTTGACCTGTTGAACTTCAATATGTGAAAATATACAGGGTGTTCCATTTAAAAAAACAAAGTTACTGGCATTTCCAGAAAAACCGGAAGTCCGCCATATTGGATTGTAATGTGATCAAATCCGAAATGGTTGCTTATATAACTGTACCAAATATCAGAAAAATCCGTTCACGAATGCAGAAGTTACAGGGGTGGGCCGATATCCTGTGTAACCCGGTATAGCCAATTGTGAAAGAGTCGTCAAAGGGCATTCGAATCATTTTAAATGAGTTGACCAAACATGTACGTGCTCTGAGTCAGATAGGTTTACCCATAAGTGAATGGGATGTACCTATTGTTCATTTAATAAGTACTAATTTGGACAAGTTCACGGCCCGTGATTGGGAGTCTTTCAAGTCCCAATGTCAAGGTTTTCCCACTTTAGAGGAGACAAGTTATTAGATAATTTAGAGCAAAGTAGAAATGATAAGTTACCAGAAAGGCATGGTACTAGAGGTTTGTTACTCACTGACAGGGAAAGGCCTGAGTTTAGTGCGAGTAATCTTAATGAAAACATTCCTAAGTGTACATTTTGTAAAAGTGGGCATTATATTCAAAGCTGTCCACACTTTTTGAAAAGTCCTGTTGAAAAAAGAGCTGAAAGCATTATATCATTGAAATTATGATTAAATTGCCTAAAACCCGGTCATTATAATAAACAGTGTAGACGTTATACTTGTAAAATATGTCATGGTAAGCACCATTTTTTGTTGCATTTTAATAAACCTAGGGAACAAACGGGTGATAGCGTTAGTCCTAAAAACAACACCCAGGCAAGTAGTAATGTACCGTTAAATGTAAACGTTACGAATAGTAATTCTGCCAGTTGTGAAGTAAGTAATGTATTGTTATCGACTGCTCAGGTTGACATTTTAGATCAAAGTGGTGAAAGGCAAAATATAAGAATAATTTTGGATAGTGGATCTCAATCCAGTTTCATAACTGAGCATACATGTAATTTATTAGGTTTGTCCCAAGAAAAAGTAAATTTTGCACTAAATGGGTCATTTTCTAATGTAGGTTACAAGTGTGACACTAATGTGTTTTCAAAAATTAATGACTATTCTGCCAAGATTTGTTGTTTTGTTATACCTAAGATTGCAGGAATTTTACCTACTTCAAAAATTGATATTAGCTTCTTAGAAATTCCTAAGAAATATAAATTGGCGGATCCCACTTTTTTCCTACCACAACAAGTTGATATGTTAATTGGATCAGATTACTTTTGGGATATTATAAGTGATGATAGGGTGTCGTTATGTTCCAACGCTCCATTTTTGCAAAACACATTTTTTGGTTTGGTGGTAACTGGACCTTTAGGATATTAACCCCAAAATAAAACTTTAAGTTGTAATTTTAATTCAACTATTGAGCAACAAATACAAGATGATTTAAGAAAATTTTGGGAATTAGAAAGTTGTGATTCGATAGAAAAGTGTTGGTCTCAAGAAGAGACTGCTTGTGAGGAGCATTTTGTAAAAATCACGATACGAACTGAAAATGGCGCTTTTGTGGTTAAGTTACTTCTGAGAATGGACATATCTAAGTTGGGAAATTCTGTCGAACCCGCAACAAAAAGATTTTTGAGTTTAGAGCGTAAATTAAAATCTAATGACAGTTATAAAAAATTGTATCATGATTTTATTCAAGAGTATATTGAGTTAGGAAATATGTCCAAAATAAATGAACCGCAAAATAAATCTCCGAATTATTTTATGTGTCATCATGGCGTTTATCGAGAAGAGGCTTTGACTACAAATTTAAGAGTTGTGTTTGTACAGGATCTTATTTAAATAATATTTTGATGGTTGGTCCCAGTATACACCCAGACCTGTGTTCTATTTTAATTAGGTTTCGGCAGCATAATTCGGTTGTGGCGGCGGCAGACTGTACTAAAATGTACAGGACTGTGCTAGTTGCACCTGAAGATAGGCAGTTGCACATATTTTATGGCGTTTTGATAATGATAGCCTCTTGATACTTACCAGTTGAACACAGTTACGTACGGCACTGCTCGTCCTTTTTGGCTATTCGGTGCCTATTTGAGTTGGCTAAAGAAATTGAGGTAGAATCTTCAGATATCGCTGAAATAATCAGACAGGACTTTTATGTTGACGATCTCTTAACCGGTGAAGAAACTGTTGATGAAGCCAAGCGTATAACTAAGGTAATTTTTGAGACACTATAGAAAAGTTGTTTTATTTTAAGAAAGTTCTTTTCTAATAACGATAGCATTCTAGACTGAATTCCAAATAATGATCCGTTAAGTAAAATAGTAGAATTTGGAGAAAACGATAGTAAAAGAACTCTTGGTTTAATTTGGTGTCCATCTGTAGATAAACTAATGTTTAATGTAAATAATATTAATTAAAATAAAAATATCACCAAGTGTGTAATTCTGTTTAGCTCGGCCATATACAGGGTGTTATGAATTAACAAACTACATCTGCAATGCCAAACTTGTTGTTAGATTGAGAAAACAAGTATCAAGAGCATCGACTGTCTGGGGATGGTCGAACCAAGATTATCTCACTGGAGCGGCCTACAGAAAATAACTCTTTCTCTCTATACTTGGGCGATGAGTTGTTTATCCAGGAAGTACGTACCGGGTTTCAGGAATTCAAAGAAATAATGCACTCAGAAAAATATTAAGAATATACATAGATATTTTATAAAAATGAATAAAGTATTTCATCCGTTCTATAAACGGATAAGATGATACAATATTCAAAGAATAGAGTGTAGTTTACTTGGGGTTATTTTTTTATCAGTCTACAAATCAAATAGATTGACTAAAAGCAATAGTGACTTAAATTACTAAAAACGACTGGTTATAATTATCGTTTGAAAACTTAGGGAACATAAAATTATGGAGATACATTTAAAGACACATTCACATTATAAATTATCCAATTTGCCCAACCATAAATACAGAAAACATATATGAACTTACTCCAAATCAGCAGGGTCAACACTTATTCACTTGAGATGGCTTTTAAACGACAATTAGTTTGATTGTATCATTATTTTGATTAATCCCGCTGAAATTGTTTATCTTATTTTTACCTCGCACTGTATATTAGAATAGCGTTGTATGAATACGGTTTTCTATGAGGTCATGAACTATCGATTTGAGGTTTTCCGTTGACTTATCTCGTTCTTGAAGCATTGATAAATAATAGGTAATTTTGAAAAAAATACTGGTTTACTCGTGAATTCACTTGGTTGCTGTCATTACTCGGTTTAACTTGATTTGAAAATAATTTTTCTTAATGGCTTCTCAAGTTAACTGCCAGACGACTATATTCTTCCTTTTCTCATCTTTATTTCACTATATTGTGATCGAATGAAATCTAACCTCATTTCGAAAGGACTTGTTAATTGCTTCACGTCTGTACACCGAGAGAGAGTTTGTCCGCAGAGTCGCGCCTTTTTATAATCCCCTACCCGTTCACGTGATGGCTTTGATCGTCGCGGGTGAAAAAAATCCTAACATCATAATTATCTTCACCCTGTCATAATAAATCAGCAGCTTAATAATTAACGGCGTGTTACTATCGTCAAAAATTTATAAAAAACAGATTTATGGTATTTAGTAATCAGAGTGCACTTAGGCGAGCTGTCAACAACTATTAATTCATAGATTATTCATTTACATAATGAATTCCTTAGATATGACTAACATCGAAGTTACCTTTTACCTGTCATAATAAATCAGCGGCTTAATAATTAATGGCGTGTTACTGTCGTCGAAAAAATATATAAAAACAAAGATGTATCTATTTCGTGGCCGTATTGCACTTAGCGAGCTGACAGAACCTATGATTATGGTGACTTTGTTTACAAAGAAATTCTTTAGATATGCGTAACTAGGAGGGGACGATTCATTAATAGCTCTATTGAGAAAAAGGGTGATTTTTTTATAGCATTCTGTCTTCAGAACTTATTTTCATTCCTAGTAAATTATGTGGAGTTCATATTTATGAATATCTAGTTGTTTCTTATGCTTGAAAATTTTCTGTACTTTTGGGGGGCATGACAATTCTATCAAACAGTTCTAAGATTTTTTTATCCATTGGGCTCAATCAGTTCCTGTGTTATAAAAATAAAAATTGTGAATCTTAATAAGTCAGGAATTTTATATAAAAAAGAAATTAATAATTCTTTTAACGTATTCATAAAGCAAGTTCAACATCAGTGTTTCGAGAAAGAAATTAATCAAGTCAAATCTAAAAAATTAAGTTCTTGTAAAATTCTTAATTTGAATCCCTTCTTGGATGAAACTGGTTTTTAAAGAGTCGATGGTCGTTTGGAGAATGCGAAATTCAGTTTTGAGAAAAAACTTCCCCTAATATTGTCAGCGAGCCATTTTCTTACTAAATTAATTTTAAGATACGAGCATATCAAATTATATCATTGTGGTCCCCAGCATTTGTTAGGTTCCATTCGCAAAAAATACTGGCCCATATCCGGTCGTTCGTAATGTAGACAAATAGTCCACGAGTGTGTTAGATGTAGTCGCTACAAACCCAAAATTTTAGAGCCCATTATGGGAAACCTACCTGAACAGAGAGTAAATCCTAAGCATCCTTTTGATATTGTTGGAGTAGATTATGCAGGTCCTTTTTTGTTAAAGAATCGCACAGGTAAAGGTGCAAAAATGTCTAGATGTTATGTTGCGCTATATATTTGTTTTTCGACAAAAGCAATTCATTTAGAACTTGTAACCGACCTTTCTACAGAATCTTTTATTTTATCCTTGAGACGTTTTTGTTCACGCAGAGGCAAACCATCCTCTGTCTTTTCCGATAATGGCAGTAATTTTGTTGGAGCAAGATCCGAATTAAAAGAATTAGGTCAGTTTATACGGGATCACGAAGTGATGTTCACTTCTGGTCTTCGTAGAGAAGAGGTGGACTGGCATATTGTAACGAACCTAGGCCGGACCTGTCGCTTCGCGCGTTGCCGTCGACAGCGATGAGGTCATCCCCGGAGATGTTCGAGAACAGTCCAGTCGCTCTGCCGTGGAGAGCAACGGTCGATATTGGAAACAATTGGAACATGCCGGTCGCCAACTACCCGAATTCGAAACATCGAGAATGCTGTATCGGAGATAAATAGGAAACCCTCAAGTGGAGTCGACAGTCTGAACGAGCCCATACGATCGAGCTATACAGTGGAGTAATATAAATTAAGTTGTAGATTTAAGTGTGAAATAAATTAAAATAAACCAAGTTAAGTTTATTTACGTTACAATTGGTGTCGGAAGTGAGATTTTGAAAATAAACAAGTGATCGTGGAGTGGATAGTCAGAAAAATAAATTGATAGACCTTTCTGTACGCCCAAAATAGACAGTGGCCCGGTTTTCGCGAAGTGGACAATTGTGCGTGGAAATAAAAACTGATACGCTGTTCGCGTGGAAACAGAAAATAGACAGTGGCCCGGTTTTCGCGAAGTGGACAATTGTGCGGGAATATAAACTGATACACTCTTCGCGGGAAACAGACAAAGACTGGTGGCCCGGGGAAAAAGAATTCCGAAGTGAATTTTTAACAAACTGATAACTTTTCGTAAAACAGACTGATACCTCGTCAAAAAACAAAATGTGTTCAAGAAAAGTGTGCCTTGGATTTGAAGGTAGCGGAATTGAAACAGGAATTGGAGGAAAGGAACTGGAAACAACAGGTAAAAGCAAGTACCCAGGAAAGACTTGCAGAAGGACTTATACAAGAAGGTGAGGACCCCGAAACATTTTTATTCGAAGTTCCCGGAGGTGATTTAAGTTTGGTAATGAATAAACTCGAAGAAACTATAAATCCGTGAAAAGAAGAACTGCAACAAAATTCTAGAAATCTGGAAAGAGAAGCTCAAAAATTCAAGAAGCCTGGAAGAAAATGCTAGAAATCTGGAAGAGAAGCGAAGAAAATTCTAGAAATCTGGAAGAGAAGCTTCAAGAAAATTCTAGAAATCTGGAAGAGAAGCTTCTAGAAAATTCAAAAGCCTGGAAGAGAAGTTCCTGGAAACACAGAAGGCCCAAAAAGAATTGTGTGGTGTGGCTAATTTTCTAGAAGAAAGAATGGGAACCGTTGAGACGAGATAGATAAAATTAGGGAGCAAATGAACACGGAGGTAGATAAAATCAAAGATGGGGTCGAGGCAGAGATGGACAAGATGAAGGAAATAATCAGCGATGAAATCAAAGACGGAATCGAGGCAGAAATGGACAAAATAAAGGAAACGATCAGTAAGCTGGAAAAACAAAGTAATAGTGCGTCCTCCACAGAGATGGTTAACGAAAAAGCAATACTGGACATGAGTGTGAACGTGGAAAAAGATCAACAGAGTATAAAAGAAGTCAAGGTCATTTCAGAAATAGGCAAGCTTTCCATGAAGCCGCCTCAGTTCGACGGAAAAACTCCATGGGCAAATTACCGCCGGCAGTTTGAAGCAGCGGCAAAGCAAACGGATGGAATGCAGGGAAAGAGCTGTAGCACTGACACTTGCATTACGTGGAGAAGCGACGAATATTCTACAAACTCTTACCGCCCAAGAACAGGAGGACTATGATCAGCTGATTAAACATCTAGAATTACGATATGGCCAGGCCCATTTGGAACACGTATACCAATTCCAGCTGAAAAACCGCTGTCAGAAATCGGGCGAATCCTTACAAGAATTTGAAACTGACATTGCACGCTTGGTTCTCCTGACATATCCAGCCATACCGGAAAATGTAATGGAGCGATTAGCGGTTCAGGCATTCTTGGATGGACTCCGTGACCAAGAAACCAGACAAGCGTTGATATTAGCTCGTCCAACACATCTCGTAGACGCACTGGCACGCGCTTTGGAATTCGAAGCAGCAAAACAATGCTGCAAAAGCCAAAGTAAAGTTCAAAACGATTGAGGAAGACTCACAGGAGCCTGCACTTGGAAGCTGCCATAAGAAAAGTGATGAAGGAAGTGTTGCCTGAGAAAGACAGATGAGATGCCGGAATTGTGGCAAAATTGGACATGTGCGTAGCAAATGTCCAACATTCATCGACTCCGATGCAGGAAAACAAAAAAAGGTCGGCGAGAAGGGCAATCGTCGGCATGTGTCCGCCCAAGCCCCGGTTAACCGCATATGTTCGCATATCCTTCAACGCAGAACAAAGGTGTCTTCGTAGACGGTCTCATCAATAACGAGCCTTGCACCATGTTGCTAGATACAGGTGCGCCCTAGGAAAATCTCGGGCCTTCCTTTGCCAGAACACGGGAACGGATTAACCGATTAACTTGGCTACGCACGGCAACAGGGGACCAGCCACGTATATGGCGAGCTACCGATTGAAATAATTTTGGCAGCACTAAAGTGAAACATCAGGCACTTGTAGCGGACATCGAAGACGATGCAATCATCGGAATGGACATCAGTGAATTCAGAGGGTTTGAATTGGATTTCAAAGACGGCGTCCTACGTTCAACGGAGAAGAGCTGGTGCTTCAGGAGAAGTGAGGGGTTGATCCGTGGTTGTTGGCTGAAGATGTAAGCGTACCTGAGAGGGCTGAACCATTCTGGAGGCTCGCCGGGACGGGGTACGAGCAGGGAAACGTGGTGATGTTCGAGCCCAAACTTCATGATGAAAAATTGGACGAGGGATTGCACTAGGGAAGACCTTGTTGCGTGCTGACAAATTTGTGCCCATGGGGTCATGAATGTCAATTATTTTCCAGTGACCTTGAAGAAAGAACAATATTGGGGAACTGCTCGTCAGTTTCCTCAGGGATCCAGGTGTACGAGGTACGATTAGCCAACCCAACAACTTGCCCACAGAACTAAAAAAATTGGTTGCCATCTCTTCCAAAGATATAAAACCAGCTCAACAGCCCAAACTAAGAGATTTGGTTAAAAGTACCAAAAACATCTTCGATCCGGACAAGGAAAGGAGGTCGAACTAATGTGGTCCAGCACAAGATTGATACTGGGGTGCCCGACCGATCCGGCAATCAGCAAGAAGACTTCCTCTTGCCAAGAAGGAAAGAGGCGACAAAATAGTCAGCGATATGGGAAAAGAAGGAGTTATCGAACCATCTGACAGTCCTGGTCCTCTCCAGTCGTACTTGAAGAAAAAGGATGGACGACGCTTTGTGAATATCCAACTAATAATGTCACGAAGGGACAGTTACCCTCTCCCGGGGAATAGATGACACCCTAAAACACGTTGGCTGGTTCCACGATTTTCTCGACCCTGATCTGAAGTGGATACTGGCAAGTAGAACTGGCTCAGGAAGATCGAGAAAAGACTGCTTTACCATCAGCTCAGGTTGTGGCAGTTCACCGTTATGCCATTCGGGCTCTGTAATGCTCCCGCCACATTCGAAAGATTGATGGAAACGTACTGAAGGGACTCTCATGGAACACGTGTCTAGTGTATCCGACGACATAATTGTGGTCGGCAGATCGTTTGAGGACCACGTGAAAACTTGGAGGAAGTATTCCTGCGACTGAGGAACTCCGGATTGAAGCTGAGCCCTAAGAAGTCCATCTGTTCCAAAAGAAGTACGATACCTCGGCCACGTTGTCTCTGGGGAAGGAGTAGGTGGACGACCAGAAGATCAAAGCTGTTAAGGATTGGCCCATCCCAAAAGGCATTCACCAACTTGAAGTTTCCTTCTGGAACACTTCTACAAGTACGTAATATGGAAGAAGATTCCTGTTGAGAACTGACCATGCAGCTCAAAATGGCTCTTACAGTTCAAAAATCCGAGGGTCGGTAGCACGTTGGATCGAAGACTCCAAGAATTCGATTTCGAGATCGAACATCGAGCCGGAACTAGCCATAAGAATGCAGATGCCTTGTGCGAGACCATGTCCAGATGATTGCTCACATTGCCGACGAGCAGAAGAAGAAGCAACACTTTGTAGAACCGCGGCAATGGATGACAACTGGAATGCGCAAGATCCAGAAAGACCGAGAGAGACCGACGGCAGTCGTCAGCTGGAAGAAGGGCAATCGAAGACCATCATGGCAGGGGAAATCGCAGGTTACTCGCCGGCTGTTAAGTCCTATTGGGCAACAATGGAACTCTCTTATTTGGACAATGGGATCCTGAAACGTGTGTTGGAGGCCGATATTGGTGGGGAAGACAGACGCCAAATAATTGTTCCCAGGAACAGAAGAGAGGAAGTGCTGCGGAAATCCATGATGGAGTCGCCGGAGGACATCTGGGAGGACGAAGACCCCAGAAAGTGAGGCAACGGTTTTACGGGTCAATTGTCAAGCTGACGTCCAGGACTGGTGCAGGAAGTGCGCTGTATGCGCTGCTAGCAATGGACCTCGAATACGACCCAAGGCCCCGATGCGTCGTACAACGTAGGCAGCCCGTTGAGAGAATCGCCATTGACATCGCCGGCCCGTTTCCCGTATCCGACCACGGGAATAAATACATCCTTGTGGCAATGGACTACTTCAGTAAGTGGGCGGAAGCCTATGCCCGCCCCAAACAGGAGCCATCACCGTCGCCGACGTCTTGGTGAAAAAAATGGATATGTCGATTCGGTATTCCAATGGAGCTGCACTCGGATCAAGGCAGAAATTTCGAATCCAACCTTTTCCAAGAAATATGTCTACGCTGAACATCCGCAAGACAAGAACCACGGCCTACATCCGCAGTCCGGATGGAATGGTGGAACGGATGAACAGGACGATCAACCGCCACTTGTCCAAGGTTGTCTCTGACCATCAAAGAGACTGGGACCAGTATCTTCATTTGTTCCTGATGGCCTATCGATCCGGTACACGGAGTCAACCGGTCAAACTCCCCGCTGAGTATTATAATGGGCCGAGAACTGCGACTGCCTTGTGACCTGAAGTTTGGGATACCGCCGGACAAGACACTGCGGGAGAGGGACTCGTCAGCAAACTTCGGCAGAGAATGGACGCATCCACGAACGAGTCCGGTTGAACATCCAGAGTGCCAGCGATAAAATGAAGAAGACCTATGACATCAAGGCCGACGCTGGAGGATTTAAGGTTGATGACCTGGTTTGGCTGTACAACCCCAAACGTCGTCGTGGACTATCCCAAAGTTGCGGAACCTTGGAAGGCCCGTATAAAATCGTGAAAAGGATAAACGACCTTGTGCCGAATCCAAGCCACCCCGAAAACCAAGGGTCGTCCATTTCAACGGGTTTGGGCCCCCCACGCTGGAAACCATGACCAAGTTCCACCCCAAGCCACCGGAGGATGATATGACGTTGAGAAGTTTAGGGTCCGTATTCAAACGGGCAGAAAGTTCTCATGGGGTTACCAGAGGGTCACGAGCCCTTTTCGAGGTGCCTGCTGACTACGCACTAGCGCACTGTGTGGCGAAATCTTCGAATGTCAGGGGCACGCCGTAGTGTTCTCCAAAAATTTTAACCCAAACAGGGGGCAGAATCCAGAAGTTGGTGGGGTGCTACAAGTTGAAGAAACCGAAAACATCTACTACCCAGTTACCAAGAGGCTTCCCCCAAGATAAACCGCCCCGGAAGATGTCTGGAAGAGTCCCCAAACTAAGAGATACTATGGTGGGACCGAATCGGTGGATCAGAATTTAAAAAATTGTCCAGTGGTATTGATGGGTTGGACTGGAGAGTCATAAAAAGTATGCTGGAGGCGATATTCAGATCCGCGGCGTCAAGATTTTGGTTTGCTGTAACCCTCTTCCCGACCGATCATGAAGACCGTGGGGGGTTACTTCCATCGAACTTCACGGTGCAGATATGGGGAGTATGCAGATATCGTCACACCCAAGGATGAAATTTCGGGACGAAATGTCTTAAAAGGGGCAATGTAACGAACCTAGGCCGGCCCCTTCGCCCGCGCGTTGCCGTCGACAGCGATGAGGTCATCCCGAGATGTTCGAGAACAGTCCAGTCGCCGCCGTGGAGAGCAACGGTCGATATTGGAAACAATTGGAACATGCCGGTCGCCAACTACCCGAATTCGAAACATCGAGAATGCTGTATCGGAGATAAATAGGAAACCCTCAATTGGAGTCGACAGTCTGAACGAGCCCATACGATCGAGCTATACAGTGGAGTAATATAAATTAAGTTGTAGATTTAAGTGTGAAATAAATTAAAATAAACCAAGTTAAGTTTATTTACGTTACAATATTATACCTCCTTAATCTCCTCATTTTGGCGGCCTTTGGGATGCCGGTGTGAAGACGATGAAACACAATTTGAAGCGAGTGATTCATACTATGTCCTTAACATTTGATCATTTTTATACACTTCTGACAGAAGTTGAAGCGATAATGAAATCCCGTCCTATATCTATTCTTTCCTCTGACCCCGAAGATCTCACGCCATTGACGCCTGCACACTTTCTTTTTAATTGGGCGTCCCCTGGTACCTTCACCATATCTACAGTATTTGCCTACAAACCTTTTGTCAGTATATCAACATTTGCAACTGATGAAACAGCATATATGGAGACGTTGGAGTAAGGAATATGTGTCAGAGCTGCAGTTGCGCCATAAATGGAAACAGAACTATAATACTTCAAGAGAATGTGCAATTGTGCTTATTAAGGACGATAACTCTTCACCAATGAAGTGGAAAATGGGCAGAGTGGTATCAGTTTTTCCTGGTAATGACAGTAGAGCTAGGGTGTCCTTAATAAAAACTGATTCTGGTTTCACCAAGAGGAGTTTTTCTAAGATATCTCCTTCGCCTATAAATTCTCAAGTACCCTGGTTGGACGTTAATATAGTTTTTAGAAAATCTATTGTCGAATATGGCATTTTAGTTGATAAAAACTATTCAAAGAGAAAATTTAGTTTTAATTATATATAATGTGTTAGCAATTAGTAAAAGTATTTATGTGTTTATTCAGTGAGCATATTTCTTTTGTTTTTAAAGAAGTTATGAATGTAAAGATTTAATTGAAAGCCCTGTCTTCCAAGAGGGACGATATGTTATATTACTATTATAATGCTCACATCATTACAATATTTTAAATCTGGCAACGCCGCATTTATGACGTGGACTGTCCGCCGTAATTTGTGACTGACTGTACTTGGCCGCTTGGCTATTGTTGTATTGTTGTATTTGTTCAAGAAGAACGATTTTGTTTCTCATGTGTATCACATCTCTGCGTTAGCCCTTCATTTCTGTCATGTATGAATTTACAAGAAATATACCGAATTTGTTTGAAACTACGCAGAATGAATTATTATTTGTTAACTAAATTACCCTGGTATTCCTGGTCATTTAACAACGATTGACAGATCGAAATCATCGTGTTGCTGGCTAGGCACATGTACAAATAATAAATAATCTCGGTAAAGCTGACTATTGTAAATTAACATGTAAATAAAGTTGTGAATAGCAGCTGTGGTGTGTTAAATGATAATATATGGCGCAGTCGGGAAAACAGTGAACTGAAACTCCAAAAATGGATTCGAAACTATCGTCTTTCAAGGTTGGAGACTTAAAAGCATATATTTATTAACTTCAAATATTGATAATAAGGATAGCCTATGTGAAGCCAAAACAATTGAACATCGATTTTCAAAATCGGGCGGTGAATGTGAATGCGCATGCGTCGAAAAATAAACATTTTTTTTTCAAAAACGCAATTTGGTTCGTCCATTTCGTTCTAGTAGTCATTATTTCACGTGAAAAAATCTTGGAGTATGACGAGCTTATTTCATTTGTTGCAAATTCTCATTATGGTAACATAACCACAACATTGTGACATTTATTTTCACGAGTCCAGCGATCTGTCAAAACGAAAGCAATATGATGGCTGAGGGCACACAAATTGGTTATGAGTGACTATAGTGGTAAAAGTGTTTATTTCGAGATTTTCTATGCGAATTTGAGTGGTTTTTTAAATTCTGGATTATAATTCGTGCTTCAACTGAAGGAAAATGCCAGTTACTTGCATTGTAGTTGACTGTGGGACAGGGATAGAGTCGAGTTTCACTCGGTGCCTACAGTTTAAAATAACAATTTTTTGACTAGTAAACATTACTTATCGAGGAAGAGAAGAGCTTTATGGTTAGCTGCAATCAAGCGGGATGGTCTTACGGATTCGAAAATCAGAGTCTGAGAAAGGCATAAATGTGTGCACATTCATGAAAAATATCCCTCAATCATTTATGAATATTACTTCAAACTTTTGTGATTTTTGTTTACGATTATTTTTATTGATTTTGCCTATTTGCATATATCTGAATTGTACACTAGGAAGTCTCATTTCAAATGAAGTTCGCATACATACAGATAATTGATATATTTTCCACTTCCAAAAGAGAAAACTCAAAATGAATGTTCATGTACCTACCTTCTCAAAAAACATTTTTATTAAATTATTGGAATACAAATTTTCCCTAGGATTCTGATGACTGAACAAATAAAAAAATATTTTGAAATAAGTATGTGTTTTTCAATCTGAACTTTTCCTTTATAGATATTTCAGGCAATTGTGGAAAGAATCGATCAAGTCTTGTGAAGGGTATTGTAATACTAAAATTTAAAAAAATCTGTGTGAATTTATTAAGTCAAAATTCATGTTACATACCAGGGATCGTAAGTGTCGTTTTATTGAAATTATACTATATAAAAATATTGATAGAGGATATAATTTTTCACCAGTTTTTTTATGATTGGTATTAAATTAAAAGTAATTGACTGAATCAGAAAAACAACGGATGACCAACCATTTATTTATTGAAAAAAACAACTAAAAATGCATAATAAGAGGTGAAGTTGTCATGAAATCAATTCCAAAATCAATGAGCAAGGGACCCATCCATTTTTTGACTGGATGGTAATGGCCACACAGCTTCCCAATCTGGGCGTGACATTGCCTTCCTCTTGGTGTTTGCATACTCTGCTGCAAATAATAGGCACAAACGTAACTGTTACCGGCCATACAAGTACAGTGAGCTGTACAAATGCTTCCATCCTTTGCAATTATGCACCAAACATCAGAAGATTTTTCGTTTGTCTTTTGTGAATGCTTGACCTGAAGAAAAAGTTATGTTGATTAGAACTATTATATCTCTTATAATAAGCGAAGTTATCAAAAAACATATTAGTTAGAACAGAAGTCATAAATTGCCCCTTATGAATTATATTAATATATATATAAATAAAAAATTCACTTCGATGACTTGAAATTCAAGATTTGCTACTGTACATGTACATCAGGAAAAGCCTGCTGCTTGGGAAAAGACTCACCTGTGTGAAATTACAAAAAACTAACACTAAACTTAATAACTACAATGGTAGCAGTACTAGTCAATTGGCAAAGTGGACAACAATAAAATTAAAAGTATAAATGAAATGAAAGAGCAAAGAGGAGCTTGGGCATAATCACGTATGTCTCAAAATTTGTGCCTAATTTATCTGAATTAACAAATGATCCTTAGACAGTTGTTAAATGAAAATACAGTTTTCTTGTGGGAAGAGAACACACTGAAGCCTCAAATAAATCGAAACAAGTGTTATCATCAACTCCTGTGCTACAGTATTATGACGTAAATAAGCCAGCAGTTCTGCCGCAAGATAATCTACCAGTGATGTATGCATCTAGGGTACTGACAGAAACAGAGAAAAAATACGCTCAAATCGAACCCGTTTCCATCAGTACCCAGCGAGCACAAAAACATCTCAGAGATTTTGGGACATTGAACATCCACTGCGATGTTCTGTTTATACATGAATAGAACTTTTATAGAACATCCAATGTCCGCCGCAGGTGGCGATTTTCAGGATGTCCCTGGGATGTCACAAAAAGAACTTGTCCTAAGTTTTTTTGATAACCTTTTCATAGATACAACAGAACATTTCCAAAACGTTTTGCGCACATTAAATCGCTGTTAATAAAACATTTTTAGAGATCACTTTCTGAAGCTTTTTTATTTATTTGGACATTTGAAGGTGTCACATTCTATTTGAAATTGTTTTTTTTTATACCACCAGGAATGCATCCCTCTTTTAGGATGTCTATCATAACTGAAGATTCTTCTTGAAACGAACTTGACACATTCAGAGTGAAACTTTTCCAGTTATTTAGTCTGTGTTGATGTTGAAAAATAAAAATAAAGTTTTTTATAACTTCCAAGGCTTATAT
>JAFIRS010005496.1:0-55752 GCA_018342105.1 Gonioctena quinquepunctata
TTTTTTTTACTATAGTATCAGATATGCCAAAAAACTTACGAAATAATTCAAAACGGATGACACTTTCTGTATTTCAGCCTCAAATCAAATCCTAAATGAAGGCCCCAAAAATATGTTGGTGTAACTATGGAGGCCGACAACAACAAAACCAAACCATCCTTTTCAAAACCCAAACAACTCCCAAAACCATCCCTGAAATCAAACAGAAATTAATCTCACACTCTTAGGGAGGGCTCAATTAAAACAGAGTTAGCTATTTGGAGTCACGTTCACCCTCTCAACTGGCAAACCATCTCAACAAAACTCTCCCCCGAGAAAAGCAAAGGCTTCTATTCTAGAGAAGTTTGGGAGGACATTTCGGAAGATGCCATCCACAAACACTTACATACATACAAAACATTTGTCGACCACTATTAGACCCACAAAGCCATAATTTACCAATTTTGCTCCCGAAAAAGAACTCCCAATAAAAATCTACTGAAAGAAGAATACTCCGAACCTGTCAATACCTTCCCCGATTATCCCAAAGCAATGAATTTTTACAATAATATCGATTTTGATCCAATTTTATCACGATTTCAGAAGCTGGGGGCGGGGATACGTCGCCCGGACCATCAGAGGAGACAGGGGCAGCAAAGAACGCTGATGTCCCCTAGGAGCCCGACCGACGTGGCCTGCGCCCCAAACCAAAAAAAAATTTCCCCTTCCTGCCAGCCCGACTCCTAGCCACCTCCACAAATCTTCCTGTGCCCACGCCAATCATTTGGACGAAACGCCTTACCCTCCGATAAGAACAAATCATCAGGAAAACCACCAACCCCAAAACACCAGGATCGTTTGATGTGAATACAGCCCCCCACACCCACCACACCCCGGCCCAAACAAAACCCAAGCCCCAGATTTTCCGAGACGTGGATGCCAGCCAGGACCCAGCATTCCCGCCCGGAACACCCCAGCAGCCATCAAGAAAACTTTACAACATTCAAGAATACCCTAATAAAATAAAATCACCATCTTTTTTTCACCCCACCCCCCAATCCCAACAACCCACAAAACAGGCAAAAAAAGAAACAACCAAAATCTCAAAATTAAAACAATTGAATAGAAAATCATATTCCAAATTGAAAAAAACTATCAAAATTCAACAAACAAGAACAAAGAATGCAGAATTCCAAATAAAACTACAAACAACCGAAAATTCAAACAAAAACAGAAATTTCAAAACCAATTCAACACAAATTTCAATAACAAATTTTAGCAAAAATCCATACAAAAATTAAAGAGAAAATAAAACCTCAATCAATTCGAACAAAAAACGCAAAATCAACAAAAAACTCTTAAAGAACTCCAAAATACAGAATTGAACTCCGAAATCTCGGATAAACATAAGCTTGAATCTCAAAAAAAACAATAACCAGAAAAATCTGGAATAAAACTTCCCAAAACACACTGAAAAACACACAAACGGACGACAAACGTACGAAAAACAACCCAAAACCACTCCCACTAATCATCCCTTTTATTTTTCAGTTTTACAAAAAGTACAATTAAGGAAAATTAAAATAAAATATACAAAGGAAATGAGATATTTAGAAATGTAACATTCTGTACAGGTTTTCTGCGGTTTTCCCCCGTAGCACGTTCCTTCAGAACGAATGGCCTCGAATAAAAAAGGGGGAAAAAAAAAAGAGCCGCAGCTCTCCTCACACCAAACAGAAAAACAATTTATCATTTGGAAAATAAAATATATAGCTGTCCCTGAAAGAGCGAAGGCTCTACAGCGGGGACATGGGGAAAAATTTCAGAATAAAATAAGAAAATGTACCAAAAAAATTGAATAAATTCTTTGACTTGACTTGATGAAAATCCTATCAGACATTGTTAGATTCGGTCGTCGTCGTAAAACCCGCTGGGTTCCCAAGTTTTCGATAATAATCGCCGGAAAAACGCAGTTTGGATTGGTCATCAGTTCAGAATAACAAGGTTGTACCCCCTTTTTTATGTTGTTTATTGCATGCGTAGTTTTTACCACACCAATGAACTAAGGCCCTTTTCAGCGAAAAAAAGTTTCCGCCAATTTTAACGGCCCCTCAATAACGCGCCAAAACGCAGAAAACCATGTCTGGCACCCGCCAGGGCCTCATACCCGTATAAGGGGTAGAAAATCACCGATTAACATAAATTCTGAAACAGATTTCCCATTATTAGCCCAGAATACCCCGAAAAGGCCGCAAAAAACCAGCCAATTAAGAAATCCCCACATTTTCGGCGTGGTCACCGTTCTAGGGGAACAAATTCAAACTCTTCAATACGTTCTAATTTATCAGTCAATCTCAAGCCCCAACAATCCCCAAAATCAAATGGGAAAAACGGCGAAAAACAGCTCAAAACCCAAGATCAGCCAACTTTCAGAAATTATTCAACATCAGAAACCTCACCGACAACCTGGAAATTCCAGGCCGGGTGTATGATCTTTCAACGAGATCCGACGTTCTAGGAGGGAACCTTGATAATATTAAGGTAAACCCAAATAGAACGGTATTGGTCAAACTATCGATCCGATCAATATTGAGACTACCCGCAAAAAGATTAGGCACATCGGGGATGTCCTAAAATCGAGGTCATTGACCTCCGTAACTCAGAGAAAGGCCGTCGATCCCCCAAAAAAGGCCAATGTCATTCGTTATCGAGACGTTGACAAAACCTCTCTAACGAGGCAATCTCAAAACACTTCAGAGATACCGGCGTAGATTTCGTGAAACTATGGAGGATCATCTCCAAGGCAAAGCAAGAACAACAAAATGGTTGTGTGATTACACAAAACCAGAAACATACTCAAAAAACTCGCACGGCATCATATATACGGACTAAAACACAAATGCGGAATCTACACTCCAAGTCCCTTGTCATTAAATACTGCAGGATGCTGCAAAATGGGGCACGACATCGCAGGTGTAAAGAAACTTGAAATGTCCTTCTGCGGAGGGACCACAAAGTGCAAAAGTGCACAAAAATTAATGAACCTAAAATGCCTAATTGCAGGGGGAACCATCCCCATTTTCGATGAAATGCCAAACAGAAAAGTAGAGCCAGTATATATATATATATTATATCAGAGTGCCACAATGTTGATTGGTAACTTTTAAACCAAGAGTTAGAGGTCGGGCAAATGGAAAAGTTGCATTCATAGAAACATTGTCAAGCAGTTCAAACAAATTGAAATTAGCAGGGCCGGTTATTGAGATATCATAAGAAAAGTAAATTCTGTCCCTTTTGATTTTTCTTTTTTCCCACTTTATTTCGAATATTATCGAAAAATGTCACGGGAGTTTTATTCGACAGTAAATTATCCTCAATTTGACATAATCAGATTTTGTATCCAACGTTTCGTACGCTCTGGGCCACCCTCAACCTAATTTTTTCAATGCGGACCTGCATATTTTATGACACTTTTCGAAATAACTTTTAACGCTGAATTCAACGATATATCATACAGTTCATTCAAAGTTGATTTTCAGGTGATTTTGACCTTATCCAAATTTCTTTGGTCGGATCTGTATTACATTTAGGTACCTTTAGTTTTAATTAACAACATTAAATACATCTCGATAAGAAAATCAACTTACCCATCTTCAACTGAATGGAACGTAACAGAATCAAAGCAAGAAACAATAATGATTATTTACAAATTTCAAGAGGTGAAAACCCTAATTCATAATAATTAAACGAAACTATCATTTAATGAAAGAAAAATCAAATGATTATTCGAAAGTAAAATGATGAACATTATAAGTGAGTGTTCGAAATGTCCACCATTTTGTAAAATGCACTTTGCGGTTCTGGAACCCATACTTCTTATACATTTGCTTATTTCGTCTCCTTGAATACCTTCCAATACATTCTCAATCTTCTCGCGAAGAATCTCTATTATCGGGTTTGTAGTATCATAAATTTTATTTTTGAAATATCCCCACAAATAAAAATTCAGCGGATTCAAATCCGGAGATCTGGCAGGCCATGCTACTGGACCTCATGTTCCAATCCATGAATCGGGAAAAGTTCGATTTAGATAGTGTGTGACTATTCTTGAGTTGTGTGGACCACATCCGTCTTGTTGGAACCATGGACTATTACGCCGATAACGTATAGGAAGATCATCCAACATTTCTTCTATAATTTCTACATATTTTGCTCCGGTTAGGTTGCCGTCAATAAAATAGGGCCCCAGTAATTACACCGAGAACCGACACCCCAAATGATATTGTGCGCAAAATTGTAATAAAATAGGGCATATTTATATTCAACACCGCACCATATGTCGAAAACGATATTGATGCTAACTTCATAAATTAAGTGAGGATTTTCTGTGGCATAAAAATGTTTGTTCCTTCGATTGAACATGCCAGCATTTGTGAATGTCGTTTCGTCTCCCCAAATGATATTGTGCGCAAAATTGTTGTTATTCCGCACCTTCCGTTGAAACCAATTACAGAATTGCAACCTTCTCTCAGGATCATTGCGATATAGTTTTTGCACGGCTTGGTATTTATAGTCATGGTATCCGTGTCTCTTGAATATTTCATTAACCACTTTTTGATAAATTGCATTCACTGGCCATAGTTCTCGATCCTATTCCAGGATTCATTCGAATTTGGGTTAGAACATTGATGTCATTGATAGGCTCGTTTCGTCGTACATAAGGACCTCTAGGTTTGATGAATGAATTATGTGCAAGTACCGTTGTAGATAAACGTCGAAACATTTTAATATTTGGTGTTGTTCTTTCAGGATATAATTCACCATACCTTTGTTGTGCTTTAAACGAATTTCTATTTAGTTTTATGTACACTTCGTACATATCTCTCTTCTATTCATTTGTGTATCTTACCGAATCAAATAAGTTAAATCGAAATTACTCAGAAAAGTATTTAATGACAAGTTCTTGTGACACAATAATAAACGAAGTGACAAATAATATGACATTTCTTGTTATGTTCTTTTTTATCCACGGCCTACTACTTGAAAATAATACATTCAATAAACCTAGAGTTGTGTGTATGTAAGAAAAAACAAGTCCATCAACGATATCAATGTTCTGATCCAAATTCAATTGAACCCAGAAAAAAAATCGAGAACTGTGGCCAGTGAATGCAATTTATCAAAAACTGCTGTTAATAAAATAGTCAAGAGACGCGAATACAATGATTTTAAATTTGAATACCAAGCCTTGCAAAAATTATATCGTAATGATCTCAAAATGAAGTTCGATTCTGTTATTTGTTTCAACGGAACAAATGACAAATCCAACAATAATGATTCCTCGCGAGAAGATTGAGAATGTATTGGAAGGTATTCAAGGAGACGAAATAAGCAAATGTATAAGAAGTATGGATTCCAGAACCACAAAGTGCATTTTACAAAATGGTGGACATTTCGAACACTTACTTACACTTACATTGAAGTTCATCATTTACTTTCAAATAATCATTGGATTTTTCTTTCATTAAATGATAGTTTCGTTTAATTATTATGAATTAGGTTTTTGACCTCTTGAATAATTATTAGTTGTTTCTTGCTTTGATTCTGTTACGTTCCATTCAGTTGAAGATGAGTAAGTTGATTTTCTTATCGAAATGTATTGCATGTTGTTAATTAAACTAAAGGTACCTAAATGTAATACAGATCCGACCCAAAGAAATTTGGATAAGGGTCAAAATCACCTGAAAATCAACTTTGAATGACATTGTATGATATATCGTTGAATTAAGCGTTAAAAGTTATTCCGAAAAGTGTCATAAAATATGCAGGTCCGTATTGAAGAAAATGAGGTTGAGGGTGGCCCAGAGCGTACGAAACGTTGGATACAAAATCTGATTATGTCAAAATGAGGATAATTTACTGTCGAATAAAAAACTCTCGTGACATTTTTTGATAATATTCGAAATAAAGTGGGAAAAAATGAAAAATCAATATGACAGAATTTACTTTTCTTAGGATATCTCAATAACCGGCCCTGATAATCTCGATTTGTTTGAACTGCTTGACAATGCTTCTATGAATGCAACTTTTTCTCTATATGACCGACCTTCTAACTCTTATGGTTTGAAAGTTACCAATACAATCCCATTAAAAAAGTGGCCACTCTGTATATATTTAGAAAAAAATATATATAGATTCATAATCAATAGAGCAATGAAAGGGAAAACACAGGAAAGGTCGGCAGACCATTTGTTTTGAATGAAGTTGACCAAAATGCATTAGTAATGTGTCTATGTTCAGCAGGTGATTGGGGCTTTCCCCTCACACTATACGATATTAGACTCATTGTTAAAGTCTTCCTTGACCGTTCCGGAAGAAATGAATATAGATTTAAAAACAACATGCCAGGTCCAGATTTTGTAATGTCTTTCTTGAAGCGTCACCAGAACACTTTAACCCTTTCAGTCCCAGCGGTAACACAGTGAAACCACCTACATAATAATTTTTGCTAAGTGTCCCAGTGGTTTCACTAGGCATCTGCGTGAATAACGTGTTGCCTACATCACTAGTGCAGCCGAGAAAAAATGCCGAAATGTCTGCGTCGTCATAAATTCGATATTTGCGATATCGTACAAGTTCGTGCTATTCATAATTTGTATTTCATTAGGTCGAGTTGTACGAAACAACGTTCATCAGTAGATCAACTGAACTGTTAGTTACTGGTGATCTCAGTTCAAAAGAAAGGGCGTTGTTCCAACTCATATTGACTTAAGTTCAACTGATCGGCGATGATATTATTTTTTTCTAATGTTGGTGGTTCTGTAAATAGAGAACATGTTATCCTTGGCATGTCTTTTATTGAATTATGGCCCCTATGGGCTTATTCGTGGCGGTTCTGCGATTCTATAAAATAACTTCTTTGCTTGTCATAAACTTGGTTAGGTTAGGATCATATAAACGTGGTTATAAACATGGGGGACGCCAAAAAATTTGCAAGAACCACAAATTTCTCTGCAAGAGAGGAAAATGTGTTGTGAAGTTTGGTGAAGAAATATAAGGAATTAATCGAAACTAAGAAAACAGATACAAACACTAACAAAATAAAGGCGATGCTTGGATTAAACTAGCGAAATAATATAATAGTATATGTGCAGAATATCACAGGGATGTTAAAACTCTGCGAAACAAATATGAAAATATAAAAAAAGAACAAAGCAAAAGTTTGCAGACCAAAAAAAATATATCACGGGTACAGGAGGTGGACCTGAGAAAGACATCGTTGTCACCACTGTAGACAATGATATTTATGAGATTATAGGGACACAATCAACAGGTCGTCCTTCAGAATTCGATGATGATACTGTAGCAGGTACCTATATTTTATATTATTTTGTATAACTATTGGTATATATTTCTAGAAACCATTCAGATCACTACATCTGATTCAGGCCTTTTTGAAATCACAAATATGGACACCGATTGTGACGTGCCTAGTGAAAAGAAAGACGAGTTGCAAAATGCCACGCCAACGAGTAGCAAGGGTCAACACAAAGAAGGAACTTGGGCTAAATACACCCCAGCCATGTTACAAGCTCCCAAAAATAAATCTTTAAAAAATAAAGAAAATCAAGAACGTCCTAAGAGAGCAGTTGGTAGGAATTCCTTAGGTTATAGGCTAGGAGAATTCAAAATTGCGTTAGCTGAAATGCAGCAAAAGTGTTTCCTAGAGGAACATAATCTAAAACTTACTCATATGAAGGAACAGCATCAACATCATTTGCAGCTTCAAGACAGAGATGCCGAAGAACGAAGCTATTATTTAAAAGAGGAACATGGAATGAGAATGGAGTTGCAGAGCTTGAAAAACAAGTATTATTAAAAAATACAAGTAGCGACTTCACTGTAACCTTGTAAAATGTTGTATATATTTGTTTTATAAAATGTTGTGTAATGTTTTAATGAATTCACCTGCAAATTAATTACTTATATTACTTATTATTAAGAAGTTACTTATAAATTCAATACCTCTAAACTGATGAAAATTACTCATTACCGTTAAATAAATGGAAATAAAATGCATTAAGTATTTTTATTTTAATTCTTATGGTAAGTTTGTTTGAAACTGCGACTAACGATAAGAGCAGAGATAATAGTGAAGAGGAGAAAATACAAACACACGTTTCAAAAGAACTAAGTATATTTTGTCAACATTTAACTGGTTTGTGCTGTAGGTTTCAACAAATTTGGTAGAATTGTATAATCTACATAAACTTGCCCTTCAATAGTAGTAAAGTGAATAGTAACGAAAATGTATAACAAATTTGCAAAATACTGTGTTATTAGAGCACGCCGAATATTATTATTACGAACATTTCTAGAGCAGAATGGAAGCCGTCAATATCGTTTCGGTGGCGACTCTCGAGCGTTTAGTCTCCCGTCCTACCAATCGGGCTTTTATTCGTTCCGAGCTGGCAAAAATATTCATATTGATCCAGACCTGTGTCATATTCGTGTTACATCGTATAACCGCTGGTTCGCCAAGTTTTCGTTTAAAATAACTCCGAAAGACGCTGATCGGATTGGTCATCACAGCAGAAAAACACAAGGTTGTACCCTTCCTCTTTATATGTAGTTTTTGCATGAGTAGTTTTTACTATACTGCAAGAACTAGGCCCTTTTTCAGTAAAAAACTCGTTTCCCGCCAATTCTAACGGCTTCAACAAAAAGGCGCCAACCTCAAATAACCATGTCTGGCACTCGCCACAGATCTATTACCCCAGATAGGGGCAAGAAAACGCCCATAAATATCAATTCAGAAGACGAATTCCCACAATTGAGCCCGGAATCCCCCGAAATGGCGACAAATATCAGCCACATATCAGAACTCCCCACATTTTCGGGCGTGGTCACCCGCGCCAGGGCAAATTCCAACACATCTACATGCTCAAACGCATCAATAAAATCCCAAGCCCCTATAATAACAAAACCAATCGAGAAAAATACGGAAAAACAATCCAAAATCCAAGATCCACCAATTCTTACGAATCTTTCCAACATCAGAAATCTCCCAGACAATTTGAAATACCAAGCCGATGTGTATGAACTCTTGACGAGGTCTGACGTTCTAGGAGGGAACCTCGAGAACATCAAGGTAAACCCGAACAGAACGGCATTGGTCGAAACCATTGAACCGATCAACATCGAAGTTACTCGAAGAAAGATTAGACACATCGGCGGATGCCCAAAAATCGACGTTCTCGATCTTCGTTACAACAAAGAAAGACCTCAGACCACTAACAAAATGCCCTCAATGTCCTTCGTCATAAAAGACTTGGACAAACACCTTTCGGACGAGAAAATCGCAAAACATTTCAGAGACACTGGAGTTGAATTCGTGAGATTGTGGAGGATTATCTCAAAAGCTAGGCAACAGCCAACCAAAATGGTTCGCGTGATAACCCAAGACGCAGAAACATATTAAAAAAAAATTGGCTCATGGCATACACATTTTTGGATTGAAACATAAATGCGGAAAATCAAACACTCCTCAAGCCCCTCTCATCATCAAATATTGCAGCCGCTGCTGTAAAAATGGGCACGAATTTGCAGAATGCAATGAAAACATGAAATGTCCCTTCTGCGGAGGCGAACATAAAAGCGCAGAGTGCAATAAAGTTGAGGAGCCAAAATGTCCAAATTGCGAGGGCAACCATCCGGCATTCTCCATGAAATGCCCGAAAAGGAAAATCGAGCCAACAAGTACCAAAGAAACCGCACCGATTCTGCCATCGAAAGATCGAGAGCCACTCGAACACCTAAATAAACAAATGATGGAAACTTCCGAGCTCTTCACACTCCTGCTTTTAAATGTCCTTCCAAACCTACGAGAAGACGTTCTCGAACAACTCAACAAAATCATGCAAAAAATGTTCGGCTGGTCATGTATTACCATCCCCGGCCCGAACTTTAGGCTACACTTCGAACCATATTATAATCAATGAATTGTGAAGAGATGGAGGGTTTAATCAGCGAAGAATTTGTAATAGGAACCCTCAATATCCAGGGATTGAAAAATAAAAGACTACAAGTTAAAAACCTTCTATACACATTTAACATTCAAGTCCTGGGTATTGTCGAAACCCTAATCAAAACAACACCAAATTTCTCGGGTTACAGCGCGATTAGTTAAGAAAAATCTCAATTTTTGAGGGGCATTTGTCTACTAGTAAGACACGGCATAGCTTATAAAAAACACGAATTACCACGAGTCTTCGAGAATGTAGACTGCCTGGCGGTCGACATTCTCGAAAACGGAGAAACCATTACATTTATAGCTTTTTACAACAGACCACAAATCGAAATTCCGGCCGATTTTATCGAATATATTTCAACATTAAACAAAGCCGTGCTACTGGGAGATTTTAATGCCCGTCACACACAATTCGGAGATAGATCAACAAATAGGAATGGCATAATTCTGTCAAATTTGTTGATTGATCTCCCAATTTATCGTACAAGGAATGTCATGCCGACGTTTATTAACAACTTCGGAATGTCCATCATCGATCGTATCCTGTGTACAGAAAGCTGCATAGATAGGATGGATGGAGAATGTTTCGTGGGTGATACCGTAACGTCGGACCACATGCCACTCCTATTACGAACAAAATTGAGAAAAACCATCCCACTACCCCCAAATACCAGAACTTTTAAAGACTATAAACGAACGGACATTAATTTATTTCAGGCCAACATAGAAAAAAATCGCCGAAACCCCGATACCAGTCCCAAACTCAATCCAAAATATTAATCGCGCTGTAACAGCTCTTGAACAAATTATCGTAGAAGCCTCTGAAATCGCCACCCCTCAAACTACCATCAGACTCGACTATCAAACATTGCCAAAATTCATTGTAGATAAAATTAAATATAAAAGAAAATTATATAGACAATACACACAAACGCACGATCCAATTCTAAAAACAGAGTGGAATCGCTAAACGCTCAAATTAAATTACAAATTAAAAATCATAGAGAAACTAAATGGATCGAAACCACTCTGGAATTAGATTACAGAGATGGGAAAGCATTTTGGAACAATTTAAAAAAACTTTCAGGCAAATACAATAAAACATTTTCCCATCTAAAAGTAGAAAACGACATACTAACAGACAATCTAGCAAAATCTAACGCATTCAAAAATCACCTTTAGGAAATTTACACAACTCCACAAAACGAACACTTCGACAACGAATTTTTCGAAAACGTAGAAAGAGAAGTCTGGGACTTTACTAGGCAACATCCAGGAAACATCCCTATAAATCCAGAATGCCCTCTGAGGAAGGCGATCACAGTAAATGACATTGAGATCGCCATTCACAGGGGGAAAAATACCTCCCCAGGGCCTGATTCCATAAACAGATGAACCATGAAACAACTACCCGCCACTACCCCATTCTAGCCCTCCTCATGAATTCATGCCTGGAACTCGCTTATTTTCCGCGAGAGTGGAAATTCGCGAGTACAGTCATGATTCCCAAACCTGGTAAAGATCCCACAAAATTAGACTCATACCGGCCAATAAGTTTAATAAACGTGCCAGGCAAGATCTCTGAGCTAATTTTGAAACAAAGACTCTCTGAATACATTGAAATTAACAACATTATCCCACCCTATCAACACGGTTTCAGAGCCGAGCATTCAACACAGAACGCGCTGATTGAATTCACCACAAATGTAGTAACAAGCCTAAACGCCGGACATTATTGCACCGTAGCGATATTTCTAGACATTCAAAAAGCATTCGACAAAGTTTGGCACGCCGGACTTATTCAAAAACTAATTTCCATCAACATCCCAGAACATTTTGTAAGATTAATAACCTCATACATAGCAAACAGAAAAACACAAGTGAAAATCGCGGATGCAATGTCCGACCCCAACCCCCATTTACCCCCCAATCCGGAGTACCACAAGGTTCCATTCTATCCCCCCTACTTTTTTCAGTATACGTTGATGACATTCCAAAAACTTATGAAATTCTACAATATGCCGACGATACAGTCTTATACGTATCCGCAAAATCAACCCAAACCCTAAATAGGAAGGCTCAAAATATGTTGGACGAGTTTTCGAACTGGTGCAACGTATGGAGAGTCCAACTAAATCCCACAAAAACCCAAACAATCCTATTCAAACACCCAAACCTATCACAAAAACCACCCAGAGACCTGAAGAATTGAATCTCATGCTTTTGGAGGAGAGACTCGTTTTGCAAGACGAGGCGTGCTACTTGGGAGTTACTTTCACGAGGACTCTCAACTGGCAACCCGACCTAGACAAAACACTAAATAAAGTCAGAAAACGAGCCTCGATTCTTAGAGCGCTGGGAGGAAAATTCGGCAGATGTCATCCCGACACTCTATTACACAGTATAAGACATATATCAGGCCAATTTTAGAATATAAATCAAATATTTACGCATTACTAAACTGAAGACAAGAACATTCAATACGTTGTACTGAAAGAAAAATCCTAAGATCCTGCCAATACCTTCCCAGACTCTCCCCATCAACCGAAGTTTATGATAATATCGATATTGAACCCATTATTTCACGATTTCAGAAGCTGAGAAGCGGTTACGTTGAGCGGAATACCCGAGGAGAAGATGAAACGGCCAAAGCGAACCTGATTTCCCCTTGGGCCCCCGACCGACGCGGACTGCTTCATAAGCCGATGAAAAAATTCCCACACTTGCCAGCGAGACTCCTAACCACAGCAACCGAGCTACAGGACGAACACGCAGAATTCCTAGAAACCGTCCCACTCATCCTCAGATGAGAAGTTTCGGAGAACATCCAAGGATAATTCAAATCAATATCGATGCTATCCAAACGTGGTACTCCAACACCCCCCCGATGGACGACTTCCAGCCCCCCCCCCTCAAACTTCCAGAAAGAAAAGAAGACATAATTTTCATCTTTCATTTTCAATAAACAAAAACATTATCTTATTATTTCACCTTCCCTCCCAATCCTAGAACAAAACACACAGAAATACAACTACAAAATGTCAAAATTTAAAAATAGAATAGAAACATTATTCCAAATTGTAAAAAAAAACCATCAAAATTCATTGAACAATCACAAAGAATGCAAAAATTCCAACAAAATAAAAATATCAAACAAATTATCGAAAAAACTCAAAGCAAAAACGAAATTCAAAAATCCAATCTCAAACATAAACAACAAAAACAGATTCACCAAATTTTAAAACCGAAATTCACAATTCAGAAAAAAAAAACAAAAACCAAATAACTCAAAAAGATCTCCAAAAATAATAAATAGAATTCTGAAAATCACAGAGACACAATTTGAAATTTCATAAAACAATATCAGGAAAATACCGGAATAAAAAGCATTCAACACACTACGAAAAACACACAAACAGACAGACAAACGAACAGAAAACAATCCCAAACCAACCCCACTAACCATACCTTTACTTTTAAGTTTTACAACAAGTATAATTGAGGAAAATTTATAAAACAAAATACAAAAATAGGAAATGAAATAATTAGACATGTCAAGTTCATGTGCAATGGTTTTCTGCGGTTTCCCGCTGCACGTTCCTTGAGAACGCCGAATGGCATGAACTACCAGGAGGATAGAAAAGAGCCGCAGCTCTCCTCACCCAAACAAAAATATCAAAATTTTAGTTAGAAAATTATTCTTGTAAACAGAAAGGAAAATGAAATATTAGCTGTCCCTGAAAAGAACGCAGAGTTCTATAACAGGGACATAGGGAAAAATTTCAAATAAAATAAAATAAGAAACATGTTGACAAAAAGATCTGAATAAATTACTTTTGACGTTGACGACGAAAATCGCATTCCGTTCCAGACCTGTGTCAGATTCGTGTCGCTTCGTATAACCGCTGGTTCGCCAAGTTTTCGATTGAATCTCCGAAAGACGCTGTTTTGGATTGGTCATCGTTCCAGATTAACACAAGGTTGTACCCTTCCTTTTTATGTAGTTTTTGCATGCGTAGTTTTCACCACGAGCAAAAACTAGGCCCCTTTTCAGCTAAAAACAATTTCCCGCCAATTTTAACGGCTCTCACAAAAAGGCGCCAAAACGCCAAACACCATGTCTGGCACTCGCCAGAGGCCTCATACCCCGGATAGGGGTCGCAAAACACCTGTAAATATAAATTCAGAGACCGAATTCCCACAATTAAGCCCAGAATCCCTCGAATCGGCCTCGAACAACAGCTATATAACAGAAATTCCCACATATTCGGGCGTGGTCACCCGTTCTAGGGCAAATTCCAACGCATCCATACGATCAAATGCATCAGTACAATCTCAAGCCCCAACAACAACCAAATTAAACGAGAAAAACTCTGAAAAACAACTCAAAACTCAAGATCTGCCAATTCTCACGAGATTAATAAACATCAGAAACCTCCCGGACAACCTAAAATTCCAGGCTGATGTATATGAACTACTGACGAGATCCGACGTTCTAGGAGGGAACCTCGAGAATATCAAGTAAACCCTAATGAACGGCATTGGTCGAAACCATCAAACCGATCAATATCGAAACGATTCGAAAAAAGATTAGACACATCGGCGGATGTCCGAAAATCGAGGTCCATAAAGAAAGGCCGACGATCTCTAACAAAATACCCACAATTTCATTTGTAATCAGAGACGTGGACAAAAACCTCTCAGACGAAAACATCACTAAACACTTCGTGAAATTATGGTGGATCATTGCAAAAGCAAGGGAAGAGCCAACTAAAATGGTGCGTGTTGTTACACAAAATCCTGAGACTTATTAAAAAAAACTCGCTCATGGCATTCTCATATTCGGACTTAAGCACAGATGCGAGAAATCAAACACCCCTCAAGCCCCTCTCGTAATCAAATACTGTAGCCGATGCTGCAAAAATGAGCACGACTTCGCAGAATGTAAAGAGAACATGAAATGTCCCTTCTGCGGAGGGGAACACAAAAGTGCAGAGTGCACTAAAGTCGAAGAACCCAAATGTCCCAATTGCGAGGGCAATCATCCGGCATTTTCAATGAAATGCCCAAAAAGAAAAATTGAGCAAACAAGCACGAAAGAAATCGCACCTATCCTTCCTACGAAAGATCGAGATCCACTCGAACACATGAGTGAACAAATGATCGACACGTCTGAGCTTTTCACTATACTACTTTTAAACATTCTCCTAAGTCTCAGAGAAGATATTCTAGAACAACTAAATAAAATCACGCAAAACATGTTCGGCTGGTCATGTATTTCCATACCAGGCCCGAACTTCAGACTACACTTCGAGCCATACTATAAACCATGAACGACGAAATCGAGGAGGGTTTGATTAATGACGACTTTGTAATAGGGACCGTCAATATCCAGGGATTGAAAAATAAAAGACTTCAAGTAAAAAACCTTTTGAACACAGTTAACATTCAAGTCCTGGGTATTGTCGATACCCTGATAAAAACAACACCAAATTTCTCGGGTTACAGCGTGATTAGTAAAGAAAAATCTTAATCTTCGAGGGGCATTTGTCTACTAGTAAGACACGGCATAGCTTTTAAAAAACACGAATTCCAATTTTTGAGAATGTGGACTGCCTGGCGGTCGGCATTCTCGAAAATGGGGAAAACATAACATTTTTCGCCTACTATAACAGGCCACAAATCGAAATACCGGCAGACTTTATTGAATATTTTTCAACAATTAACAAAGCCGTGTGCTAGGAGATTTTAATGCTCGCCATACCCAATTCGGAGATAGATCAACAAATAGGAATGGCATAATTCTGTCAAATTTGTTGATAGATTTCCCTATTTATCGTACAAGGAATGACATCCGACGTTTGTTGGCAACCTCGGAATGTCATCATCGATATATCTTATGTACTGAAAGGTGCAATGAGAGAATGTTTCGACACAGTAACGTCGGATCACATGCCACTCCTCCTACGAACAAGATTGAGAAAAACCATCCCCAAATACGAGAACCTTTAAAGATATAAACGAACGGACATTAATAATTTCAGGCCAACATAGAACGAAAAATCGCCGAAAATCCACTACCAGCCCCAAACTCAATCCAAAATATTAATCTCGCTGTAACAGCTCTCGAAGAAATCATAGTAGAAGCCTCTGAAACCGCTACCCCCCAATCCACCATTAGACTTGACCACAAACATTCCAAAATTTATTGTAGAAAAAATTAAATACAAAAGAAAATTATATAGACAGTACACACAAACGCACGATCCAATTTAAAAACAGAGTGGAATCGACTAAACGCTCAAATAAAATTACAAATAAAAAACTACAGAGAAACTAAATGGATCGAAACCACTCTGGAATTAGATTACAGAGATGGGAAAGCATTTTGGACCACATTAAAAAAACTTTAAGGCAAATACAACAGAACATTTTCCCATCTAAAAGTAGATAACGACATACTTACAGACAATCTCGCAAAATCAAATGCATTTAAAAACCACCTTTCGGAAATTTATACAACTCCACAAAACGAACACTTCGACAATGAATTTTTCGAAAACGTAGAAAGACAAATTTGGGACTTTACTAGGCAACATCCAGGAAACATCCCAACAAATCCAGATTGCCCTCTGAGGAAGGCGATCACAGTAAACGATATTGAGATCGCCATTCACAGGGGGAAAATACCGCCCCAGGGCCTGATTCCATTAACAGACGCACAATGAAACAACTACCCGCCACAATTTACCCTATTCTAGCCCTCCTTATGAATTCATGCCTGGAACTTGCGTATTTTCCGCGAGCGTGGAAAATAGCAAGTACAGTAATGATTCCCAAACCTGGTGAAGATCCCACAAAATTAGACTCATACAGGCCAATTAGCTAAATAAATGTACCTGGCAAGATCTTTGAGCTAATTTTGAAACTAAGACTAACAGAATTCATAGAAATTAATAACACCATCCCCCCCTATCAACATGGTTTCAGAGCCGAGCATTCAACCCAAAACGCATTGATCGAATTCACCACGAACGTAGTCTCAAGTCTAAACGCCGGACAATGCACCGTAGCGATCTTTTTAGACATCCAAAAAGCTTTCGACAAAGTTTGGCACGCAGGACCAATTCAAAAATTAATTTCCATAAATATACCAGAACATTTTGTAAGATTAATAACTTCGTACATAGCTAACAGAAAAACACAAGTAAAGGTCGCGGATGCATTGTCCGACCCCTCCCCCATTTACCCCCCAATCAGGAGTGCCACAAGGCTCCATTATCTCCCCATTACTTTTTTCAGTATACTTTCACGATATTCCAAAAACTTTTGAAATTCTTCAATATGTCGACGATATAGTTTTATACGTATCCGCAAAATCTACCCAAACCCCAAATAGGAGGGCTCAAAATATGTTGGACGAGTTTTCGAACTGGTGCAACGTGTGGAGAGTTCAACTAAATCCCACAAAAACCCAAACAATCCTATTCAAACACCCAAACCATTCACAAAAACCATCCCAAAGACCTGAAGAATTAAATCTCACGCTTTTAGAGGAGAGACTCGTTTTACAAGACGAGGCGTGCTATTTGGGAGTCACTTTCACGAGAACTCTCAACTGGCAACCCGACCTAGATAAAACACTCAACAAAGTCAGGAAACGAGCCTCGATTCTGAGAGCGCTGGGAGGAAAATTCGGCAGATGTCACCCCGACACCCTCATACACACGTATAAAACTTATATCAGACCAATTTTAGAATATAAATCAAACATATACGCATTATTAAACTCAAGCCAAGAACACGCAATACGTTGAACTGAAAGAAAAATCCTACGAACCTGCCAATACCTTCCCAGACTTTCTCCATCCATAGAAGTATACGATAATATCGATATTGTACCCATTATCTCTCGATTTCAGAAGCTGAGAAGCGGTTACGTCGAGCGGACAGCCCGAGGAGACAACGAAACGGCCAGAGCGAACCTGATGTCCCCCTGGGCCCCCGACCGACGCGGACTGCTTCATAAGCCCAAGAAAAAACTTCCGCATTTACCAGCGAGACTACTATCCAATGTAAACGAGCTCCCGGAAGAACACGCAGACTACCTACAAACTGTCCCACTCATCCTCAGATGAGAAGTCTCAAATTACACCCAGGGAAACGAGAAACAATGTCGATGCTATCCAAATGTGGCACTCCAACCCCTCCCCCTCCACCGATGACCTCCAGAAGGACGGACTCCAACCCGCCCCCGAGGCAACAGCCTTGGTAATACAACCCCCAGGAAGAAAAGAAGACTACATTATTTTTTCATCCTTCATTTTAAAATAAATTAAAAACACATCTTATTATTTCACCCACCTTCCCAATCCCCAAAGCAAAACAACAAACAGACAAACATACATAAAAAGTAATATACAAAATCCAAATTATAAGAAAGAAAACACAAAAGGAAAATAAAAAAAACCTCTTCAAAATTCGAAACAAGAAAATAAGAACGAAAAATAACGAAATCACAAGAAAACAAAATTACTTAAAGCTAGAAAAATATTAAACAAACAAAAGAAAGCAAAGCAAAATTCTACAAAAAAAACGAATAACAAATCTCAAAATCAAACAAAGCAAAACTCCATAACGAATAAAGCAAAACCAAAAGAAAAAATTAAAAAAAAAAAAAGAAACACGAACAGACAGACATACAAACAAACAAAAGACAAATCCCAACACCCACTAATAAAAATTATTTACTTTCAGCATTACAAGTATATTAAGGACAAATTATAAAATAACATAGAATAACAGAGGAAATGAAATAGTATAGATATGTCAAGTTCATGTGCAGTTTTAGGTTTTCTGCGGTTTCCCGCTGCACGTTCCTTAAGAACGCCGAATGGCATGAACTACTAGGAGGACACTAAAGAGCCGCAGCTCTCCTCACACTAACAAAATCAAAATTTTAGCTAGAAAATTAATTTGTAAACAGAAAGGAAAATGAAATATTAGCTGTCCCTGAAAAGAACGGAGAGTTCTATAACAGGGACATAGGGAAACTTTAAACGAAATAAAATAATAAACCTGTAAACAAAATATTGAATAAATTACTTTTGACTTGATTGACGAAAATCGCCATTCCGGTTCCAGCTACAGAGAGTGTTCGGTCTACGTTAAATCACTGCCCAGGCAAATTTCGATAGAGTTTCATTCAGCAGCTGGATTGGTCATCTATATTCATCAAACAAATCAGGTTGTACCCATTCCTTACCCTAGCTTATGTAGTAGTAGTGCAGTGTACTTTTTAGAATTCTCCACTACTGCTAGGCCCCCCTTTTCAACGATTTTTCCACTTTCCCGCCAAAATCAACGGTCACTCGAAGAACAAAGGAATTTCGATTGGAGACATGTCTGACCGCGACAGGTCGCCCCAAACCCATGATAGGGACAAAAGTCCACCAGAAAATCCCAAAAATGATCCCCCCGTTGCCCTGAATTATGCTAAAGCTGCCCAAACAACGCATTACCTGAAATTCGCCCCAAAAAAATTCTACTGATTCTACAAACGATAAAGAGTACACAGGCCCTGAAACTCGATCCAGGCGACCTTCCAACGCCTCTTCCACTCCTTCAATACAATCAATATCAAAATTGGTCGAATCAGTAAATCAAAACATTCCAAAAATCCTTGGCGAAAATTTCCTAAGAGTCCGGACCTACTACAATAGGACCTGAATCTTGGAACTAAAAGAGCGAGCTGACCTCGCCGAGATTAGAAAGCGGATTCGTCACGTTTCCGGTTGTCCCTCTATCGAGGTGACGAACTACCACCAAACCAAAAAAACCCTCCAGTAAAATTGACTCCCCCTCAAAATGGTCCTAGTCTATCATACGTCGTAAGAGACGTCGACAAGTTATACACCGACGAAGACCTGAAAGAACATTTTGAGGAGACGGAACTCAATTTTACTAAATGCTGGAGAATATTCTCTAGAGTTCGAGGCGAGGCAACAAAAATGATTCGAGTAATTACTCACGACCCCAACTCATACAGCGATAAAATCGCCAGAGGCCTGTTCATATACGGCCGAATGCACAAGTGCGAGCCATCCTTCGCGGCAATCGCTACCCCGCAGGTTGAATACTGCAATAAGTGCTGCAAATCCGGACATTTACTTGAAGAATGCCAAGAAAGGAAAATGGTTTGCCCATTTTGTAGCGGCGAGCATAGAAGCGCCGAATGCAAACAAACTTCGGAGCCGAAATGTCTAAATTGCAATGGACTCCATCCGGCATTCTCACATAAGTGCCCGGAGCGCAAAAAAGCCCCAGAAAGCATCAAACAATCCGCCCCAATTCTGCCCATAAAACTACCCCCAGCCCCAGACCTCCCAAATATGATGAAAACAGTTATGGAATATGTAACACTTATGTTCATGAACCTGATGCCCACAGATCGTGGCACAGTTCTCCACACTAACGAAACAATTTCCAAGCACATGTTCGGTTGGACATGTGTCTCGATACCTTCTCCGAATGGCTTCCAATTACACTTCAAACCCATCACTCCACCGACAGTCTAAATGAATATCGATGGAGTGATGGCACAGGGTGACCCAACCGACGAGTTTGTGATAGGAACAATCAATATCAATAGTATGAAAAATAAGCGGCTTGCCGTAAAAAATTTACTGATAACACATAATATCCAAATTCTAGGAATTGTAGACACGCAATTAAAGCACCCTCCAAATTTTTCGGGTTACGGTGTCGTTAATAAAAATAAATCTCAACTTTCGAAGGGCATTTGCATCCCCATCAGAAACGGAATACCATTTCAAGAACACAATTTACCACGAGCTTTTGAGAATGTTGACTGCCTGGCGGTCGACATTTTCGAAAACGGGAAAAATATAACAATTTTTACATATAACCACCCACAAACAATAATACCAGCTGATTTCATAGAATACTTTTCAACATTCAATAAAGCCATTCTGATGGGAGATTTTAATGCCCGCCACAGACAGTTTGGAGATATAACAGAAAATAGAAACGGAATCGTTTTATAAAATTTCCTGTTAGATCTCCCAATTTTCCGCACAAGGAATGTCATGCCCACGTTTTTCAATCACAATGGAATGTCCGTTATCGATCATATATTGTGCACTGAAAGGTGTACAGGTATGATGGATGACGAATGCTTCATAGGTGACACTGTGACGTCGGATCACATGCCACTTCTTCTGCGAACAAAGTTGAGAAAATCCATCCAAACCTTCCCAACGACAAAAACATTTAAAGATTACAAACGAACGGACATTGAATTATTTCAGGCCTACATAAACGAAAAAATAAACGAACAACCACTCCCCCCATTAAATTCAATCCAAAATATTAACGAAACCGTGACGGCCATAGAAAATATTATTTCTGAAGCCGCTGAAACCGCCACCCTCACCTACAATAAGACTAAGCCAACAAACACTTCCAAAAAATATAGAAGAAAAATTTAAATCAAAAGAAAATTTTATCGACAATATACCAACACACGGGACCCTGCGCTAAAAACAGAGTGGAATCGACTAAATGCCCAAATAAAATTACAAATAAAACAACATCGCGAAGTGAAATGGATCGAAACCACTCTGGGTTTAGATTACAGAAATGGGAAAGAATTTTGGATTAGTTTAAAAAACAAATCTGGAAAATACAAAAAAACATATTCCCATTTAAAAATAAACGACGAAATAATTGTGGAAAATTTACACAAAGCAAATGCATTTCAAAATGATCTTTCGAACACATACGCAATACCAACTCACGACACATTTGACGATGAATTTTTCGAACAAATACAGCGAGAAGTCTGGATCTTTACTATAGAACATCCCAGACAACTTCCCCAAAATCCTGATTGCCCTCTGGGAATGCCGATCACCGAAAATGATGTCGAGATCGCCATTCACAGAAGCAAAAACACCGCACCAGGGCCTGACTCCATTAACAGAAAAACGATGAAACAATTACCAAATACCATTTATCCAATACTAGCCCTCCTAATGAATGCATGTCTGAAATTCGCATATTTTCCGAGAGCGTGGAAATGTGCGAATACAGTCATGATTCCCAAACCTGGTAAAGATCCAACAAAATTAGATTCATACAGGCCAATTAGTTTAATTAACGTGCCTGGAAAGTTATTTGAACTAATTTTGAAGTTACGAATCATCGAATATTTTGAAATTGAAAACATTACCCCCATCAACATGGTTTTAGAGCCGAACATTCCACAAAAAATGCGTTAATTGGGCTCACCACCGACACAAAACATATCAACTCCGGACAGTGCACTGTCGCGATTTTTCTCGATATCCAAAAAGCCTTTGATAAAGTCTGGCATGCCGGACTTATAAAAGAATTAATAAACATAAATTTACCTGAACATTTTATAAGATTAATAATTTCATACATTGGAAACAGAAGATTTCAAGTGAAGGTCGAGACTGCACTGTCCAACCCCCCCCCTCTCCCCATACCCCCCAAGCAGGGGTACCCCAAGGATCCATCCTATCACCTATTATTTTTTCACTATATGTATCAGATATGCCAAAAACTTACGAAATAATTCAAAACGCGGATGACACTGTTCTGTATCTATCAGCCTCAAATACCGAAATCCTAAATAGAAGGGCCCAAAATATGTTGGACGAATTTTCGAATTGGTGTAACATATGGAGGGTCCGACTAAATCCCAACAAAACCCAAACCATCCTTTTCAAACACCCAAACAACTCCCAAAAACCATCCCTGAAATCAAACGAAATCAATCTCACACTCTTAGGAGAGAGGCTCGAATTGCAAGACGAAGTTAGCTATTTGGGAGTCACGTTCACGCGCACTCTCAACTGGCAAACCGATCTCAACAAAACTCTCACCCGAGTAAGGCAAAGAGCTTCTATTCTGAGAAGTTTGGGAGGACATTTCGGAAGATGCCATCCACAAACACTTTTACATACATACAAAACATTTGTTCGACCATTATTAGATTACAAAGCTATAGTTTACGCAATTTTTAACTCCGCGACAAGAACTCGCAATAAAATCTACTGAAAGAAGAATACTCCGAACCTGTCAATACCTTCCCCGATTATCCCCAAGCAATGAAGTTTACAATAATATCGATTTTGATCCAATTTTATCACGATTTCAGAAGCTGAGGCAGGAATACGTCGACCGGACCATCAGAGGAGACAACGAGGCACCGAAAGCAACGCTGATGTCCCCCTGGAGCCCCGACCGACGTGGCCTGCGCCCCAAGCCAAAGAAAAAATTCCCGTTCCTGCCAGCCCGACTCCTAGCCACCTCCACAAATCTTCCTGATGATTACGCCAATCATTTGGACGAAACGCCGCTTACCCTCCGATAAGAACAACAATCATCAGGAAAACCTTATCCAACACCCAAAAACAACCCAGGATCGATACTGATGTGAATAACAGCCTCCCACACCCACCACCCCCCAGGACCAACAAAAACCCAAGCACTAGATTTTCCGAAACGTGGATGCCAGCCAGGACAGCATTTCCGCTCCGGAAACTCACCCCCCAGCAGACATCAAGAAAACTTTACAACATTCAAGAATACCCAGAATAAAATAAAATCACCATACTTTTTATTTCAAGAGAAAATAAAACCTCAATCAATTCAGAACAAAAAAAAACGCAAATCAACAAATAACTCATAAAGAACTCCAAAAAAAACAGAAATCTCAGATAAACATAGCTTGAATCTCAAAAAAAACAATAACCAGAAAAATACTGGAATAAAAAGCATTCAAAACACACTGAAAAACACACAAACAGACAGACAAACGTACGAAAAACAACCCAAACCACTCCCACTAATCATACCTTATTTTTCAGTTTTACAAGTACAATTAAGAAAAAATTATAAATAAAATATACAAAAGGAAATGAGATATTTAGAAATGTAACATTCGTGTGCACAGGTTTTCTGCGGTTTCCCGTAGCACGTTCCTTCAGAACGCCGAATGGCACGAATGAAAAAGGAGGATAAAAAGAGCCGCAGCTCTCCTCACACCCAAACAAAATTTTAGACAGAAAAAGCAATGTTATCATTAGGAAAATAAAATATATAGCTGCCCCTGAAAAGAGCGAAGAGCTCTACAGCGGGGACATAGGGAAAAATTTCAGAATAAAATAAGAAAATGTACACAAAGAAATTGAATGAATTACTTTTGACTTGACTTGACGAAAATCGCTGATCCAGACCAGTGTTAGATTCGCGTCGTCGTCGTAAAACCGCTGGGTTCCCAAGTTTTCGATAATAATCGTCGGAAAAACGCAGTTTGGATTGGTCATCAGTTCCAGAATAACAAGGTTGTACCCCCCTTTTTTATGTTAGTTTATTGCATGTCTGGCACCCGCCAGAGGCCTCATACCCCGGATAGGGGTAGAAAATCTCCGATTAACATAAATTCTGAAACAGATTTCCCATTATTAAGCCCAGAATACCCCGAAATGGCCGCAAACACCAGCCAATTAACAGAAATCCCCACATTTTCGGGCGTGGTCACCCGTTCTAGGGCAAATTCAAACTCTTCAATACGTTCTAATTTATCAGTCAAATCTCAAGCCCCAACAATCACAAAATCAAATGAGAAAAACGCCGAAAATCAGCTCAAAACCCAAGATCAGCCAACTTTCACGAAATTATTCAACATCAGAAACCTCCCCGACAACCTGAAATTCCAGGCCGAGGTGTATGATCTTTCAACGAGATCCGACGTTCTAGGAGGGAACCTTCCTTTATTAAGGTAAACCCAAATAGAACGGCATTGGTCGAAACTATCGATCCGATCAATATTGAGACGACCCGCAAAAAGATTAAGCACATCGGCGGATGTCCTAAAATCGAAGTCATTGACCTCCGTAACTACAAAGAAAGGCCGTCGATCTCCAACAAAGAGCCCACAATGTCATTCGTTATCAGAGACGTTGACAAAAACCTCTCTAACGAGGCAATCTCAAAACACTTCAGAGATACCGGCGTAGATTTCGTGAAACTATGGAGGATCATCTCCAAAGGCAAGGCAAGAGCCAACAAAAATGGTTCGTGTGATTACACAAAACCCAGAAACATACTCAAAAAAACTCGCACACGGCATACATATATACGGACTAATACACAAATGCGAGAAATCTAACACTCCCCAAGTCCCTCTTGTCATTAAATACTGCAGCCGATGCTGCAAAAATGGGCACGACATCGCAGAGTGTAAAGAAAACCTGAAATGTGCCTTCTGCGGAGGGGACCACAAAAGTGCAGAGTGCACGAAAATTAATGAACCTAAATGCCCTAATTGCGAGGGCAACCATCCCGCATTTTCGATGAAATGCCCAAACAGAAAAGTAGAGCCAGCATGCACGAAAGAAACTGCACCTATATTGCCAACGAAAGATCGAGCGCCACTTGAACACATGAGCGGATCAATGATCGACATGTCCGAGCTCTTCACTCTTGTACTTTTAAATGTCCTCCCAAAACTCCGAGAAGATATTCTCTATCAACTGAATAAAATTACGCAAAACATGTTCAGCTGGACATGTATTTCCATCCCAGGCCCGAACTTTAGACTACACTTTGAGTCATACTAAAAATTAACATATCAATGAATGGTGAAGAAATGGAGGGTTTAATCAGCGACGAATTTGTGATAGGAACCGTCAATATCCAGGGATTGAAAAATAAAAGACTTCAAATTAAAAATCTTTTATAGACATACAACATTCAAGTCCTGGGTATTGTCGATACCCTAATAAAAACAACACCAAATTTCTCGGGTTACAGCGCGATTAGTAAAGAAAAATCTCAATTCTCGAGGGGCATTTGTCTACTAGTAAGACATGGCATAGCATATAAAAAACACGAATTGCCACGAGTTTTCGAGAATGTAGACTGCCTGGCGGTCGACATCCTCGAAAACGGGGAAATCATAACATTTTTCGCTTACTATAACAGACCACAAATTGAAATCCCGGCTGATTTTATCGAATATTTTTCAACAATAAATAAAACCGTGTTGCTAGGAGATTTTAATGCTCGTCATACCCAATTCGGAGATAGATCAACAAATAGAAATGGAATAATTCTGTCAAATTTGTTGATAGATTTCCCAATTTATCGTACGAGGAATGTCATGCCAACGTTTGTAGGCAACCTCGGAATGTCCATCATCGATCATATCTTGTGTACTGAAAGGTGCATAGATAGGATGGATGGAGAATGTTTCGTGGGTGACACAGTGACGTCGGATCACATGCCACTCCTCTTACGAACAAGATAGAGAAAAACAATTCCACACCCCCCCCCCCAAATACGAAAACTTTTAAAGACTATAAACGAACTGACATTAATATATTTCAGGCCAACATTGAACAAAAAATCGCCGAAAACCCCGTGGTTTGTTTACCGCCTCACTGTAGCCATAAAATGCAGCCTCTGAATGTCTCGTTTATGGGCCCGTTCAACACATTCTATGTTCAAGCTATTGAAAAATATCGAAAAAAACAATCCTGGAAGGGTTGTAACCCAGTTTCAAGTTAGCCGACTTCTTGGGGAAGCTTTCTTAAAAGCAGCAACTCCAACCGTAGCAATAAATGGATTTCGCAAGTGCGGCATTGTGCCACTAAACCAACATGTATTCACAGAAGCTGATTACGTTGCTGCCGAATGCACTGATGTGCCTCTTCAACGGCCTAGACCAAATCAAGAAGTGCGTGAAGCACGTCAGACTGAAGACCCCATACTTGAGGCAGCTGAAGAAGACGTGGAAGAAGAAGACCTACGTCTCGAAGACCCACAAGATCAAATTGAGGCTGGGCAAGAATATCTACAACCTGGACCATCGTCCAGACCCCAACCAGATCCACCCTCCAGTCCACAACCTGGACCATCTTCCAGACCCCAACCAGATCCACCCTCCAGTCCACAACCTGGGACCTCTTCCAGCTCGCTTACAAACAGGATTTTCCTTCGCTGTACGCCCAAAAGATATCATCCCTTTACCAAAAACAAAAGTTGTTAGGAAACAAAAAGGAACTGCTGCTGTGCTGACCTCAAGCCCATATAAATTGGAATTAGAACAAGCAAAAATGGAAAAATAAAACAAAGAAAAGGAAAAAGAAATGGGGCGAGTTGCGAGGGCTCAAAAGATGAAAGAGAAAGAAGAAAAAGGAAAGACGACCACAAGCAAAAGAAAAACTACAAACACAGTAAGCAAAGCAGGAAAGAAATATAAAAAAGGAAAGTGTAGAGTTAAGGTGAGACATCAACTACAATTTGATGATCAATCTGTCAGCGATGAAAGTGACACTGATTGTCTCTACTACAATGAATTGTATTCATGTTCAAAGGATCGTGAAGGATGGATAAAATGCTCTGGTTGCAGCCGCTGGGCCCACGAATGTGACGACGAGGACGATCGTTTCGTGTAGGAACCACAGAAACAAGTTATTGTGTCAAATTTATTTTTCGTCATTTTTTTATTTAATAATGTAGTGTCTTTTTATGCCATTTTCATATTATATGGCCAAGTATGTAGTCAAATTTAATTTTTTCATTCAATAATGTAGTATCTTTTTTGTGCCATTTCCATATTATTTGCCTAATTACATTGTAATACATTTCTAATATTGATATAAATCCGTTTACTATTTATTACAACAATCCCGGGCAAAGTGACCACTTTGCCCTAGCCGTGTGGGCAAAGATATAAATAAATTTCCCTTAGAGTGGCCGCTTTGCCCGGGTCTTCCTATGATTGATAGGTTAGAATAGGCAGTTTCATGGCGATACCACTGGGACTCATAACGCTTTTGAGTCTTCAGGGAGAAAAATGAGCTATAGTGATTTGGAAAATATGTCTTCGGAACAATTTCAAGAGTTTTTTGACAGTATTCCTTCCGATGCGGAATCGGTTCTGTCAGACGAGGAAGGAGATAGTTCAGACGCTGAAAGTGAATCAGAATATATGATAAATAATAATATCGAAGAGAATAATATCGAAATGGTGCCTCCTTTGTTCGAGGTTGTAGAAATCTCAATTTTGTGACAGATTTTGGTCAAGAAATATTCGAAATGAACCTGTGGTGCCATTTACTAATTGTACTGGACCCAAATGCATTCCAGATGATGTAGAAATGCCGTATGAAGTATTCCTCTGCCTATTTCCGGAGGATATATTAGATATAAAAACTTTGGAAACTAATTTGTATGCAATACAAAAAGGAGGTGGGGCAACCGACTTTCCACCAATAACAAAAGAGAAACTGAAAATATTTCTGGGGATAAATATATTGATGGGCATAAAAAAAATGCCATCATTGAAAGATTACTGGTCCAGTAATGATGAAGTGCGAGATATGTATATATCAAGTAAAATGTCTCGAAATAGATTTATGATTTTGGGACGGTTACACCTGAAAGACAATACTACTCGACCAAAAAAAGGAGAACCAGGGTACGATAAATTATTCAAAATCAGGCCACTGCTGAATCGACTACTAAAAACTTTTGGAGAGCATTACAGTCCTGACGGAAACCAGTCAATCGACGAATCCATGATAAGGTTCAAGGGTAGGTCATCCATTCGGCAATACATGCCTCAGAAGCCGATGAAAAAAGGCTACAAAGTATGGATTCGTGCAAATGAATCTGGGTATATTTCTGAATTCGAGATTTATACCGGCAAGGTCGGAAATATCGCCAAAACAAATTAAGGGAAACGTGTCGTTACTGATCTTTCCAATGTTTTGCATGGAACGTTTTCCAAACTGTATTTCGGCAACTATTTAACCTCCCTTTCCCTATTATCGGAGTTGAAAAAAAAAACAAATTTATGCATGTGGCACAGTACGCAAAGACAGAAAAGGACTACCACATGATTTTATTGATGATAAAAACATGCCCAGAGGAGATTTTGACTGGAGACTCAACAATCAGAATTTAACGGCACTGAAATGGAAAGACAAGGTATATATTTCCTTAGTAGTTTCATAACCCCCAAGATTTGACATCTGTCAACAGAAGGCCAAAGGATGGTACGCTGGAGGGAATTCCTTGTCCTCAGTTAGTCAAGGATTACAATTCTCATGTGGGATATGATATGCTCAAATCGTGATATGAAATTGACAGAATAAGCAAAAAATGGTACAAGCGAACTTTTTGGCATTTCGTAGATGTAGCCATAGTGAATTCATTCATTATATTCTGCAAGAGAAGTGAAGGGCGGTCAATGAAACTCAAGGATTTCAGATTGTCAGTATCGCGTGGGCTCATCGGGGTTGAGAATTCGAGGAAAAGATGGAGAAGAAGCGTTGAACCTGTGGCGAGTCGGTTCAAACGACAGGTACCTATTGAAACTAGACTAGCCGCATTTGCACATATGCCTCTACATGGTACTTCACGCCATTGTGCCTTATGCAGTACAACAAAAGATCCACACAGAGGTAGATGGCAATGTTCAACTTGTAATGTGGGGCTATGCTTGAATGATAAAATAAATTGCTTTATGCTCTTTCACAAGAAGTGCCCCGGTGGTATCATGGCAGAACCACTAGATTTTTCCAAAATTACTTGTTTGAAAAAATGTTGAAACTCAGTTACATGTGATTTTTTGGTTATTGTGTACCCATTTCGAATAAAAAAATTTGTAAAAATGACTGTTGTCTTAACCCATACGGCAACAAAAATTTACAGTTTTCTGTTGCTCAAATTTCAATAGATTTTTCATTTAAAGTTTGTTGCAGTGTCAGTGTAGTGTTTGTCTGTTCACTCCAGTGATATAAAAACACGATTTTGTTAGGGAATATCAAGAAGACTTCTCAAAAATGGATATCAAGTTGACGTAAGTATAAATACAAAGAGATTGTTACAGTTTTCGAAAATAAATTCGTGACAATAGCTTAAGGAATATATTATCAACGTAACGGCGGCAGAATAACGGGAGTTTACAAAAACCTTCGAGATCGTGAAGCTTTGGAACTCGATGTTGCCATGTGGCAACACGAGTCCTTTCGGTGAACTACTTTTTTACATTTTGCTTTTTTTTTTAGCGGTGGGCTAACTCTCGAAGAAGCTTTTCAGATTGCGTATAATGATGATTTAGATGTCGACCAAATTTATATTGAGCCTCCGAATGAGGGTGCCATCACAGATGAGAATTCCGGTGAGGAAGATGAAGGCGGACTCGTTGATAATTTATCTCGGAATCAATTTCCAGTTCAACTTGTTTTACATGGTGAAGATGATGAATTAATTGAACCAGAAACGGAACATGTAGAAAACTTATGAGGACATTGAATGGATCAAAGGCAATCTGGTAGAAAGTTCAGAAAATTATTGTCGTTCAGATTATGAAAGTTTTAAAACTTTAACCCCAACAGAAATGTTCGAGTTATTCATAGACCATGACGTACTTTCTTTACTGGTAGAAGAATCAAACAAGTACGCGCAATTTAAAAACTTCCATGTCCTCAAATTACTTTGGATGAATGAAATGTTTCATTGCTATTCTGATTTTATGGGATATTGTCAATTACCTGGAAAAAAAGTTACTGGAATACTGATGCAGATCTTGGTAACCAACTAGTGATGGATGCAATGAGGAGAGACCGATTTTTACAATTTGGCGGTATCTACACTGCGCAGATAATAATGCACTAGATCCAAATGACAAATTCTATAAGCTGCGACCTCTAAGTGATCTACTACGGCAAAAAATTCTGAATTTTTTTGTTCCAGAAGATTTTAATTGCGATGAGTGTATGGTCAAATACTCTGGGAAGCACTCATGCAAGCAATTTATCCGAGGCAAGCCAATCAGATTTGGATATAAGATATGGTCGCTGAACACCAAATACGGATATCTTGTGAATTTTTCCTTCTATCAAGGCAAAGATAGGCGCGTGAACAAAGAATACCAAACTGTGTTTGGAAAATCTACTGCTCCATTGCTGATGCTTTTGGATGAGTTACCAGAAGAAAAGAAAAAACAGCGATACAACCTATTCATAGACAATTTATTTACAAGCTTTCACCTTCTAGTCTCTGAAATCAAGAGGTTTCTCATCCACAGGAACCATTCGCGACAACCGAATCCCTAAAAATTCCCGTTAGTATCCAAAAAGGATATGAGTAAGAAACAACGTGGTGACTTCGATTCTTGTTTGGATAGAACCAACGGAATTTTACTAACGCGTTGGACGGACAATAATGTAGTTTCAGCAGCTTCGACCAAATATGGGGTAGCCCCACTTGCTAGTGTCGCACGATATTCAGCTAAGGAGAAAACAATTGTTCAAGTAACAAGACCGAACTTGATTTCCAAATATAATGCATTCATGGGAGGCACGGATCTGATGGATGAAAATATTGCACGCTGGAGGATTAGTCTACGTGGAAAAAAATGGTGGTGGTGTCTTTTCACATGGCTACTTGATGCCTGGGTCATGTACAAACAGTCTGGTAACAAAATAACCCAACTAAACTCGAGAAATTGTCAAAACGTACCTCAACAAGTACAAGAATCCACCGAAAGGAAAAGGTAGACCATCTGCAAGTAAATTGAGCAGATCGTTCAGCCGTGTTGGTGATGATGTGCGATATGATAATATAGGGCACCTCCTCACACCAGTAGAAAAAAAAATAAGATGCAATGGCGACAATTTCAAATCAATTAAGCGCACAAAATGCATCAAATGTAATGTAGGAGTTTGTTTGTCGTGCAATGTTGAATACATTTTTTTTATCAATAAAATTTCTTTTTTAAAGAAACAACAGTGTAAGTTACTCGCGTTGTCACATGGCAACACTAATTTTTGAAGAAAGTAAGATAAATTTCACTATATTTCTTTGGGCAAATCTATTTGTTTTGTTCTGAAAATACAGTTTGAAAATATACTATTGCAAAATTCTAAACTAAATTAAATCCGTCCTTAATGGGTTAATTTGGGGCTCAAAGGGTTAAGTCATAGAATGTGCCAAAACATAAAGAGAGCTCGAGCCAAAGTCGATCATAACGCCATAAATCTGTACTTTGATGAGTTAAACCAGTCAAATGGAGGGAGTTCTTCCTCATTCTGTCATTAATTATGACGAAACAAATATTACAGACGACCCTGGCCGTAAAAAGGTTGTTGTTAGAGGGTGTCGACATCCTGAAAGGATTAATGACTCCTCAAAGTCGAGCACTTATGTAATGTTTGCCGCAGCCGGGGACGGCACACTTCTCCCCCCATATGTAACATATAAAGCTGAGAATCTTTATAATGCCTGGACCGAACATGGCCCTAAGGGGACAGTTTATAATAGGAGTAAGAGTGGATGGTTCACTTTGGAGATATTCGAAGACTGGTTTCGAAAAATTGCCTTGCCCTTTTTCTCGAAGCAAGATAAAGAAGGGAAGAAAGTTTTGATTGGGGATAATTTAGCGAGTCATATATCCCCATATATAATAGAAGAATGTAAAAAAAACAACATTATCTTCATTCTACTTCCTCCAAACAGCACTGGACTCACTCAGCCGTTAGATGTAGCATTTTTCTGTCCACTTGAAATTAAGTGACGTGAAACTTTAGATTCATGGAAAGCAAAAAATATTCCAAAATATACATTTCCTCGTTTGTTAAAAAAATGTCTGGAGGCAATGGGAAAGGAAAATATTTCAAAAAACGTCATGAGTGGATTTAAAGGGGCAGGATTAATTCCACTAAATCGGGAAGAGGTATTGAAGAGACTTCCAGGTAAAAAGACAGTAGAAGGCAAAGAAAATGTCAATACTGCCTGGGTGACTACATTTCAAGAATATTCAGAAGAATGTAGAAGGAAAGAGACAGATGGTTTAAGAAAACTGACAAAAAATAAATTTAATGTTCCTGCTGGTAGAGGAATCTGTGAAAAGGATATCGTTATTTTGGAAGACAACCCAAAGCAAAAAGAAAAGGAAACAATTAGTGGAAGATCAAACTGTCATAAATAAAGGAAAACTATCTAAGAAAAGGCAGAAGACACGTAAAGTACTTGAGTCTAGTGAAAGTGACTAAGACAGTTGCAATGAGGTTGTTCTTGACGACAGTTCAGATGATGACTGGGATTCATCTAGAGCAAAACAGATTATGAATATTGAAGACCATATTGAGGACAATATTGACGACAATATTGAAGACAATAACCAAGAGAGTATTTACTCTCATCCTACTCTGCAGCCAATAAATAAACAGGTTGGAAGTTTTGTTATAGTTCGTTATGATTCAAATTTTCACCCTGGGGTCATTGAGAAGCTTGACGATGAAGGCGCAACAATAAGTGCAATGACTAAAACATTACGCGAAAACTGGAAATGGCCTGAACATAAGGATGAACTGTATTATTGCTGGCAGGATATTGTAGGTGGCATTAAGCCTCCTACAGCGCTGAATAAAAGAGGCATTTTTTCAGTACCAGAAGTGAGAGCAATTAACTAAAGCTAAATTACTATAATCGATCATTATTGAATACATTTTTTGAGTTCTTTGTGTTTTTTATTGACCCCAAAAATATTTGTATAGTCTCACGTTAACATAACACTGTCTATTTATATTTTCAGTGTCCCAAGTTACCCTAAAAACGCATAATTTGAGACGTTCATTGATTTTATACAGCTATCTCAAGTTACCCCATTCTAGTGGGTAACTTGAGACACACTTGATTTTTTTTTTTAAACTACTTATTCCTCTCAGAACCATTGCACATAATTGTGAGACCTTATTCAAAGTATCATTAAGGCTTATATTTCGTTTTGTATCAGACCGATACTGTGCTTCACGATTGTGAAACGTGTAAATAATGCGTTTCCATCAAATTGGCGCGAAATATTCGTCTCATTAGTGTTTTGTCTGACAAAGAATGATAGTATGTTGTGGCCAAAATGACAGCCAGAGGTAAGTTCACTTTTTTTTATAGAAAAACTGAGAAAATTTCCGTTTGATATATGTAATCTATTGAGGAATAATCACAATCAAGTTTTATAGTGAAAAAAAAGGAGATTTCTCCACATACTGAGCTCAGAGGTTAGGATTAAATTCGTTTTTCACAATTGTTAGTTTCGATTCTCAAACCCGACGAAACGCAAAAAAAGTTAGCAAGTGTTATTTTTATTTCCAGGGAATAAAGTCGATTTGGAGCATCTGCAGAGAAACCCAAATGCAATATTCGACTTATTAGATGAAATTGGATCAGACTTCGAAATTGAGAGGGAAGAGGACAATGATGAAACTTATGTTCCAGCAGAATGAAAATTCCGATGAAAGTACAACAGAATCAGAGGATGGATGAGGAGGACAATATTCCTTTGTCAAATTTCCAGAAATTACTTTGGAAGAGAGGAAGTTTCATTCAGAAAGGGGGTCCAACAGAAAATGTCATGTAAAGCGCCGAAGTACTCACTCCTTGGGGTTATTTGGAAAGGTATATCAGTGATAATTTTTTCGAAATGGGGGCCCATTACACCTCTCAATATCATTTACAAACGAAAGGGGCTGAACTCAACGTTACCGGTAGGAAAATTAAACAGTTTTTCGGTTTGCTTGCGATTATGGGGTGTATGAAGTATCCTCGACTTCATATGTATTGGAACAAAAAATTCAAATTCCCTTCTGTGGCTAATGTCATGCCACGTTCCAGGGTTTTCCTTTTGCGAAACAACTTCCATGTTGTAGATAACCTCAGCATAGATGAAGAAATTGGAGAAATTAAAAAGAATAATAAGTTGTGGAGAGTTCAACCAATGGTTGATTTGATCAGAAATCAATGTAAGGCTATTGAAAGGAAGGCCAAGAATTATTTTTCCATCGATAAACAAATGATCCCATTCCTTGGTCGTTGTCCTGTAAGGCAAAATGTCAAAAACAAACCAAGACCTGTTGGTTTGAAAAATTTTGTATTGACGACATCCGATGGTCCTCATTTGGGATTTTGAAATCTATCAGGACCAACTCCACCTTTCGAAATAAACAAGTTTGGCCTAGGAGCATCAGTAATCTTAAGACTCGTTGAAACTCTACCCCAAGAATCATACGTATTTTTTTATAGATATTTTCGACAGTTACTTTGATGGAACAATTAACCTTCAAGAATATTTATGGCACTGGCACTATTATGGCCAACAGAATCAATGGACCTGAATTCAAAAAAGACAGGCATATGAAACGGGGAGAGTCTGAGGAATTTGTTGGGAGTGACAAAAAACTGTATCTCACCAAATGGATGGACAATAAGTCCAAGCTAATGTTATCAAATGCTTTAAGGGTGGAGTCACAATCTTCTGTCAAGAGATGGGACAAAATCAGGAGAGAGCGGGTCGAAGTCACTTGTCCAAAAGTTGTGAGTACCTACAACAAAAAAATGGGCGGAGTAGATCTCGCCGACCAAATGATAGAATATTACAGATCATTTTTCAAAACGAAGAAATGGTCTTTCAAAGTGATTTTACATTTGTTCGATTTGGCTGTTGTGAATAGCTGGATGGAGTACAAGAATGATTTTGAAGCAACCAAAACAAATGCTACCAAACCAAATAAGATCAAAATTAAAGACCTTCATACTTTTCGACTAGACCTTAGAGAGTATTTGATTTCGGGATCGAAGAAGCGTCCGATTGCAGTCAATGACATCAACTCAGAGGAAAATTAGAAGAGACCTGGAAGAACATCTATTCCATGTCTGGATAAACGATATGATGGTTTCGAACATTGGCCAACAAATGATGTTTTGAAAAATCCTGTCCGTTGTAGATTGGAAGGGTGTGAAAGCAGAATAAGGATGAAATGTTTGAAATGTGATATTTATTTATGTATAACAAAACACAAAAAATGTTTCAGAGAGTTTCATGAAAAGTAATTTTCATAATTGATTTCCAACCAGAAAAAAGTTTGAGAAGTTTTGTAATGTTATATGGAAGTTACCTTATCACTTTTACCTCAGTTTACCTAATCACCTTTATTTTTGATAGTTTTAATGGCTAATATAGTCTCATTCCACAATTCCATCTCAACTTCATTGAATCCTGAAACCCACTGTTGAAGACTTCTACAATTGTGTCGCACTTCGCACTAACCTGTTGTACATCATTGTGAATCTTCACAATGGATATTCATGTGGCCGTCGGGACTGACGAGAATATGGTAAAGGGGAACTGCCACTACCCAAGAATAAAAGGTAACCACAACTGAGCATACTAATTATTTCAAGAAGTATGCCTATCCATCGTTTTTATAAATTGTGTCAGCGTCTCCACCTAAAACCTAATGATTAGGGAAAATTAGACCCCTATAAGACGCCCTTATGTGTTTTCTTTCTTTGCCGCTTGAAACTGACCTCTGCATTGACAAACAAATAGTACCCTTCAAAAGGAGTTTGAACATCAAACAAAAAATAAGCCGATGAAATGGGGCATAAAACTTCTGGCGCTATGTGGGTTATATTAGATTTCATAATTTACCAAGGCTCTACAACGGAATTGGCGACTGATCATGCAGATGTCTTTGTAATATCTGGTGCATTCATTACATTAGCCCAGCGTATCACTAAGCCCCATTTTAGATATTATGACAATTTCTTTGGTAATTATAACGTCTTGCAATATTTGAGTACCAAATCCGTCTATGCATCTCGTACCCCTCGCATAGGCAGATTCCGGAAACCCCTATTTTTTTCAGGCAAGGTTATGAAAGAGCAGGGCCTTGGGACTTGTGAGGAAGTTTTCAGCACAGATGGAATTGTTATGGTCGATTGGTACGATAATGAAAGTGTCGTCATAGCGTCAAGCTATAAAGGACTTGGAACCATAGACATATGCAAACGGGATAAATCTCAGAAGGTATATGTCCAAATCCCAATACCAGAAGTCATAAAAGACTTATAACAGCTGCATGGGTGGGGTGGATAAACTCGATTTTTTTATTACACTGTATCGGACATTCATTAAATCTCGAAAATGGACCCTTGGTATGTTTCCTTGGTATGTATCCATGCAACTGATATGGCATGGCATGGTTAGAATACAAGGCCCAAGCCGAACTTCTAAGAGTACCAAAAAATTATGTTTTGGATCTCTACCGTCACCGTCAAATCCAGCGAGTCCATCTGGAACACCATCTTCATGTGGGACACACACACACATCAACTAGTAGGCGATATCCAGAAGTCAGACCAGTTTTAGAAGTCTGTTTCGTCCAAATTGGACATTTTCCAGATTTGTATATTCTTTTGCATCCAGGTGCAAATATGCTAATTGCAAAGGACAATTGCGGGTAACTTGCGTTAAGTGCAATGTCCACTTAAGTCCCACTAAAGGAAAAAAATCTGAAATATTACATAAAATAAATAAATAAAAATTAATAAACATTTTAGCATTCGTCTTCCTTTGATTGTATACAATATTTTTTTGTTTTGCCCATCACTCACAATGTATTCATTTGGACATATTCCACAAAAAACGGGCTAGTCAAAAAAAAACTGGACACGGTTGTTGGAATCACAGCTTCGAACCAGCTTATTACGACTTTCATTACTGTTTATAGTTCTAATTTAAATTGTCCTTAAGCCGTCCCTGAGCGCGCTCAGTCAATCCATTTCTTGTTTAAACTCCAACGTATGCAAACCGTTATATTCATCCAGGCTAATTCTGAAAACTCTCCTCTCCTCTCCTCACCTCGCTTCCTCACCGATCGAGGGTTTTTCCCAAAAAGGCCGGGAGAGGCATCCGGCATTCTGAGCGAAGTAAAACCACCTTCCTACTTAGCCGTTGAATCGAGCTGTTTTGTCCTATCCTTTTTCACGACGTTCGAATAATTTAGACGTTTGTATAAATTCCAAGTTATTCAGTGAAAGAAGGCGAAGTTGCGTGATAATCAATCAGTAGTGCATGGTGTCCTTTGAAGAGAGAAACTGTAAGTAGATTAAACTCAGACTATTGGATGGGAAGCATTGCCAACGCCCAAGTTTACCTGTTAGCTTCACGATTTGTTGGATGGTCGCCGTTACGGATTGTACATATATTCAGTTAACGAAATGGATCAGAGTTTTATTTTAAAACCAGCAATCTGCAGAGAATCCAGTCCACTAATATCGAAGGTAGTATAATTCCACCGTGTTCGAGAAAAGGCAATTTAAACCTTGTCCCAAACATTTGGTCCCATCGAGCCACATTCTCTGATCATTCCGTTCTTCGATTCATGTTGTAAAAAACAACGTTGTTTGTTCCTGATCGTTCCTGTTCCCAAGTTGTATTACAAAAATACAATTTCCAAGTTCCAGTTCTATTGGAGAATATCGGCACCTGACCGGTGAAGTTTCGCTCCAGAAAACATATCCGCCGCGCGCAGCGTGTGGTTCCTACAGTCAAAAACTTTTATAAACTCATATAGGTATGCCGTTTCAGTTCATGGCTGATTACTTTTCGTATAGGTTTTAGTTTAGATATTGTTGTGTGTTACATGTTTAAAAGTTTGTTTTGGCATTTGCTCTCTCCTATCAAGCGACTTTATTTAAAATAATTTAATTTAGCCCTTCTAGGAGCGTCTCTAAAGAAGTTGTTCTTTTTTCGTCGAAAAATAAGAAGAAAAAAAAGTAATAAAAGGGTTATTTGATTCAATTCAAAAATTAGTTGAAAATAATTGATTTCATACTCCAGGGCCGTATTAAAAAATTCGCAGCTCCTTCCGTATCGATTTATTTATAGAATAAAGTTTTAAATAAAGTCGACTATATACCGTTCTGATTTACAATACATTTTGATTTGCTGTACATGTCTGATAACCTCCATATATTGATACATGTTTTGTTGATATTCTTTCACATCGATACATTGTCTACTGATATTTTTCGCATACTGATATTTTTGATGTGAGTTGATTTGTGTGCTATTTATGAAACATTCCTATCGCATTTATTTCCTTTTTGTAGTAGGGTTTATGTGTATTCCCACGGTTAGCAAGAACATTTACGATAAGTTTCAGTGTCAAAAAATTTTGTGCCGTAAGTGAAAAAATCTGCGTCGCGAAAGGCAGAGCACAGTGGTTTTCCACAGAATCCTGCGTGGTTCTTTATATTTTAGAATAGTTGTACATTCTAGATTTAGAGATTACTTCACGGTCTCTTAATTCAAAGTACACAATGCAGTCCTTCAAGAAAATAAGAAAAAATGCTGAAGCCGCGATTACACGAACCCAAACTTGGGTTACTCAGAATTTAGATTCCAAAAATGACTTGTTTTTCCTTCAAACTAAATTAAATAATTTAGAAACTGAAATTACTAAGTACATTGATGCTCAAGATGAAATTGAGGAATTAGATTTAGAAGGGTCTGATAAAGAAGATAGAGATAGTTTGCAAAATAATTGTGATTTATCCGTTTCAAGGCTTAGAAAAAAGATTCACAGTTAAACTGTTCCTCCTTCTCCTCCTGCTATTCCAAACAGTATTCGGTCCGCATCTGCCGTCAATGACCAAGGTGGAGGGATAAAACTCCCTCAAATTTCCATTTTCCAATTTGCCGGTGATTTAAAATTCCTGAACATGACATTTATGAATGTTATAAATTTTCCAATATTGATACTGATGAGAAATACAGTTTTCTTAGGTCCTTATCGCTCTGTTTTAACTGTCTGGGTGGCAAACACCTGCTGACAGAGTGCAAGTCTAAAGGTTGTACCTTGTGCGGTATAAAACACCACACACTACTTCACAAAAATTCTAATCAAGGTTATGTTCCAAAAAACTCCCAAAATTCAAATTATAGTCCGAGAGATAGTCCCAGGCCTCAAATTAGAACGGGGGCAATCCCGAAATTGGTTCAAAATACAACTTCCAGCCAAAATTGACGATCTCCTTCTCGTAACTCTCCAACACCAAATGCTGACAACACAGCACAGTTCCGAGCTTTCGAGCCCGAATCTCAAGAGAATTCTTCGGCACCTTCGATGCCATCCGCACTTCTGGTAGGTAAGGAAGATCATGAAATTCTACTGGCCACAGCGGTCGTAGATATTCTTTCCGAAAACGGTTGTCCCGTTAAGGCTAGGTTGATCCTAGACAATGGTAGTCAATGCTCCTTCGTTTCTGAAAAAAATCGTAAGAAAGTTAAATGCTAAGACTTACGACAGTCAACTTCGATTTTCCGGCATAAAATGCACTCTTACTGTTTCTAACAAAAGGTTGGATATTGCTATCCGTTCCAATACTCATGAGAACTTCAGACTCAAGGTGTCTTGTGCAGTACTCCCGGTAATTACTTAAAAATTACCCAGAATTCCGCTCAACAAAAATAGCTTGAATATTCCGCTAGAATTCGGACTTGCAGATCCCGAATTTCACATTCCGTCCGATGTGGACATTCTCCTGGGCGCTGACGCATATTACGACATTTTGCTTCCACAAATCCATAGGCTAGGTCCTAAACTCCCTACCCTTCAGCTGACGAGGCTCGGCTGGGTCATTGGAGGACATTTGCCTCCTCAAATAATTCCGTAGCAAAACAAGGTTTCACTCCTTTGCCAAAATGCCTGCGAAGCAGGAGATTCTTTAGACAAAATTCTTGCGAAATTCTGGGAAGTTGAAGAGCTTCCAAAGTTCAAGTCCTCATCAGCAGACGAAGAGCTTGCTGAACAAAGTTTCATTCAAACGCATGTGCGTCTTGAAAACGGTAACTTCCAAGTAGATTTTCCTTTCAAACGTCCCGGAGAGAAAATTCCTCTCGGTGATTCCTTCCATATCGCGAAAAGGCGATTTACGAATTTAGAGAAACGTTTCCAAAATAGTAAAGAATTATTTTCCGATTACAAAAAGTTCATTGATGAATATGTGTCATCGAAACATGCCACATATATTCCGTTTAATCCAACCGACAAGTCCGCTGAGATTAAATATTTCCTTCCGCATCACTGCGTAATCAAAGATTCTAGCGAAACCACGAAACTTAGATAGTCTTCGATGCCTCCAGTAAAACTTCTACGGAAATTCTTTGAATACCTCCTACACAAGGGTTATCAAGTACAGCCAGACTTGTATGATATCCTTTGCCGTTTCCGTCAAATTCCTATGCCTGACCTCGACATTGAGAAAATGTACCGCCAGGTTGAAATGAATCCGTCGCAACGACACCTCCAGAACATCTTGTGGAGAAACTCCCCTCAAGAAGAGCTAAAATGCATTCAGCTTTCCACAGTGACTTATGGAGTCGCTTCCTCTTCCTTCTTAGCAACTAGAGTTCTAAAGGAGCTCGCCTCCAATTCAAGTGAGTTCCCTTTAGCTCAAAAGGCATTATTACGACAGACGTACGTGGACGATGTGCTCCACGGTGCAGATTCCCTTGCCGAGTTTGGAGGATTCTTATCATCAACTCAATATGTTACTAAATTCCGCAGGTTTTCGACTACATAAGTGGTCATCCAATTCCTCACAATTCAGAGAAAAATATTGTGAATCCCCTGATCCAATCCAATATGAAATAAAAATGGAAAATAACCCCACCAAGGTGTTATCTTTATCTTGGAATTCTTGTTCTGATAACTTAGCCATTTCTTTACCGACAATTTCTTACAATGATACCCCTTCCAAGCGCAAGGTGTTATCAATCACTGCTCAAATGTTTGACCCGGTAGGCTTTCTGGGCCCGTTCATAGTTCTCGCAAAAATTTTCCTGCAAAGGCAATAGTTTTGATTTAGCAAAGAACCTCTTGAATCAGGGCACTAATTGCACAGGAACACTAAGATTGGACAGAAAAAACGTACCCATCGACGTCAAAAACGCAAAACTTGCCAAGGGCAATACGATAGCCAGATATGCAGAAGGGATTATAATCGGGAAATGGCGCGATAAGAGGGATGTGAGCTACATATCGACGGAGTTCGAAAATAATATGATCGAAATAGAAACAAGGAGAAAAGAAAAAGTAAACAAACCACTGCCTATGGTTCAGTATAACAAGTACATGTCAGGAATTGATCGACAAGATCAAATGTTATCCTACTATTCAGCAGAAAGGAAAACAATTCGCTGGCCCAAAAAGTTATTTATGCATTTCATAGATTTTATGCTGCTAAATGCGCATCACTTATTCAATAAATATTCTGGATCAAAAATGACGTTGTATGAATTCAGAATAAATGTAATTAAAAATTTAGTACCACCAATTACTGAAAATATTCCTGCAGCAGTCACTCAACAGCACAAATTAGTAAAACGACATTTAGGTGATGGTAAAAAACAGATATCCAGAAGAAGATGCCAATCTTGTGCTAAGGAGGGAAAGCGTACTCAAACTATTTACGAATGTTCTACATGCCCGGGTGCTCCAGGCTTCTGCCTAGAATGTAGTGACATTATTCACGAATAATGTTTTGCGTTTAAAAATAGTTATATGTATTTGTGATATGACGATAATACTGATATTTTTACTTTATCTTCAAAATTTTATACAACAATATGTTATGTAGGATTTTAGTTTCTTTTTTTGGACTGCAAACTTATTTAGTTTCTTAAAGTTTTTTTGTTTTTTCAAATACAAAAATGTTTTACATTTCTGTTGATGTGGGTAGTTTGTTTTTTAGACTGCAGAGTGCAAACTTATTTAGTTTCGTAATTTTTTTTTGTTTTGTTAAATATAAAAATGTTTTATATTTTTGTTTATGTATCAATATTTTATATAATATTCTACTTTCTTCCTTTGGACTATATAGTTACCAGCCTATTTTGTTTTGTAAACTTTTTTTTTTCGTCAAACTTTAATAAATGTTTAATATTTTTGTTTTATTTTATTTATCTTCCAGAAAAATATATAAAAAACACAAACGACTATAAATTAGCTTACGACTCTTATAAGAGCCAGTTGGCACACAGTGCATATTTGAGTATCAGTGCCGCCGGCTCTAAAAAGAGCCAAAAAATTATCACGAAAATTGAAAAGAAATTTAAAAAGTGACTCTAAAAATTAACTTCAAGGCATTTTAACACCAAAATAACAACGTATTGTGGAATAATTGAATCGGATCCTGGCTGAAACCAGCCGAAAATGGATGGCAGCGAACGTGTTAAATGCTATATGGCTGTTTTCGAGTGTATGGCTACCAAGGCTATGCACTTGGAGTTAGTCTCCGCCTTGTCCACCGAAGCATTTCTCTTAACCTTGAAACGCTTCATATCTCGTAGAGGAATTCCTGCTGTAATCCACAGCGACAATGCCACAAATTACGTAGGTGCTAGAAATCACCTTCGTGAATTGCGCGAATTTTTCGCTAAGTCCCAATGGAGGACTTCGGCTAAGGTTCAGTGATACCACAACAAAATTTTTGGCCTTAAATCTACTGACACATTTTTTGGCTATTTTTGATAATTTTAAGATGGAAAACACCTTCTGATACCCCAAACCAATATTAAAAAGATGCGGAATTGTTGAATTATTTAGATATTTCATAAAACACAAATGTTTGTTTAGGGAATTTGTATTTTTATAGTGATTATTTTTTCCTGGAAGGCGCCAAATTCAAAACAATAACATTAATATCTCTTACGACTTTCCATTGTCAAATTCGTCATATGGATTTTAGAAAAAAAATTGAATATCTGACTGAGCACTGTTGTAAAAATTGTTTAATAGACTTCTGTTATCTACCTATTCGTTTTTATTTACGTTAAAATGGTTTATCGCTGTAGTTATAAAAATTGTAAAAGTGACTCCAGAAACCGTTATAAACAGCGAGTGAAATTTTTTCCCTTTCCCAAACCAAAAAGAGATTTGGTAAAATGTCTCAAGTGGATTGAACTCTGTGGAAATGAAAACCTCCTTCCATAAAAAATAAGTAGAAATACTTATGTTTGTAGCCTACATTTTGAGGATAAACGCAAAAATGAACCAGTACAATTTTCCAATCTGCAAGTGTGCGAAAATGTGGCTGAGGGAGAAATTATGTTGTGTGAAACTGGTGAAATCTCAATAGACAGTGTGGAACAGAGCAACGCAGAAATCATTTCAACTAATAACTCCCAACATCTTTTTGAAACCTCTGATGACTTGAGCACCATCACTGCTAATGATGACCACATTTTAACTGAAAACTCTCAACATCTTTCTGACACCCCTGATGACACCACCACAGCTAATGATGAAGAAATCTCCTACTTAGAGTCTTATAGGCAGACTTTGGAATGTGCTCCGAAGGCAAACATATTTTAATATAATTATTTGAAAAATAATTCAAAACATTTTAAATATTTCACAGGACTTTAATTCTGGCATTTTGAGGCACACTCTATACTCTTCTAGATGAAAATATTATGGACAAGCTTGTGTACCCATATAAAAATTATGAAAGGAATAATGTAAGGAAAATATATATTTGATATATATCCAAATGTGGATATTTATATATTTTCGAAAAAAGTTACGAAAGGGAAAACAAAAGCAGAAATAATAAGTTTATTTAAAACTAAATATAAAAAAACTAAACAAAAAATTAAGTATGCTAGTAAAATGTGAAAAGTTACGCTAAAGCGAAAAACCAAATAAGGAATAACCTAACCTGTTGCTCATTGATATATTGCCTGCTAGTTATTATATGCTATTTCGCTACAGTTCTTGAAAAAAAAATGTTCGACAGCAATTAGAACATTGACGTTTCTAACACACTTTTATATATGGCAAAATATGTAATTTATAGATCATTTTTGTCAAAAACATTAAAAATATTCGTTTGGTCCTTTGCTCCCTATTGCATGTCAATAGTGTCTGCAAAGTTTCAGACTTCATGATCTTCAGATAGAATATTTTTTCTTGTGTTAATGGTGTGAACCGCTGGAAAGTTTAGAATGTCTACAAGTGGTGTGCAATTCCATTTTTAGTGATTAAGGGTCCTTTCTAGTACCTCTTAAATAAAAAACCAACACGTTTTGTTTAAACTCTCATTAATATAGCTTCCAAGATACTTAATGGATTTTTTATTTCAAGTTACGAATTTACTAAAAAGCGAACAATAGCAAAAATATTCGAAATAATGGGATATTTCTTTGAAAACATATGATTTAATTAGATAGATAGCCCTTTCAACATAAATTCTTGCTTTGGCAATTTTCTTAGTTATTATTTCTTCTTCGGCTGTCCGTTGTTGCCTCCCATCATAAAAGGTGGGATATATAATTTAATTTCCATTTCATCTAACAAATCCCTGATTATGAAACCTCATCTATCAACTAAAATAACATCATTTTCCATCAACAACTGTCTAATATCGCTCTTTTCCAATACATCTCTTTCTGAAATAAAGCCCTCATAACCCTCACTACAGTATATCACTGCACCAGTTACTGAAATTGCAACAAGAAATTTAATTGTATTACTATGTTTATAATAAGAAAAGGTATTTCTAATAGGCATTTCCATCAACAACTCTGTGGCATCTATAACAAAAGTAATACTGTCGCCAGAAAAATTTCTGTAACATTTAGGAACGTCTTTAATATCTCTGGCACTGGAAAATATTTTTTTTTCGTTCCTTGTACCTTAAAAAACATAAACTGTATCCAAGTATATGATGTAGTGACGGAGACATAGTTTCTACTCAAATTGCAGAAAAATGATAACTCATCTAATGTGAATCCCCTTTTAATCGCACTAACGTTAACGCTAATTTATCCCGATTGCTCAATTTTTGACTTTGCTTCTTTCCTTTCATTTCATAATTTTTATAAGGATATATACAAGCTTGTCCATAATATTTTCATCTAAAAGAGTATAGAGTGCCTCAAAATGCCAGAATTCAAGTCCTGTGAAATATTTGAAATGTTTTGAATTCTTTTTCAAATTATTATATGAAAATATGTTTGCCTTCGGAGCACATTCCAAAGTCTGCATATAAGACTCTACGTAGGAGATTTCTTCATCATTAGCTGTGGTGGTGTCATCAGGGGTGTCAGGAAGATGTTGGGAGTTTTCAGTTGAAATGTGTTCATCATTAGCAGTGATGTTGCTCAAGTCATCAGGGGTTTCAGAAAGATGTTGGGAGTTATTAGTTGAAATTGCTCTGTTCCACACTGTCTATTGAGATTTCATCAGTTTCACACACCATAATTTCTCCTTCAGCCACATTTTCGCACACTTGCAGATTGGAAAATGGTACTGGGTCTTCTTGCATTTATCCTCAAAATGTAGGCTACAAACATAAGCATTCCTGTTTATTTTTGATGGAAGGAGGTTTTCATTTCCACAGAGTTCAATCCACTTGAGACATTTTACCAAATCTCTTTTTGGTTTGGGAAAGGGAAAAAACTCGTTCTTTATAACGCTTTCTGGAGTCACTTTTCAATTTTTATAACAGCGATCAACCATTTTAACGTAAAAAAAACTAATAGGTAGATACCAAAGTCTATTAAACAATTTTCACAACACTGCTCAGTCAAATATATTTTTTTTCTAATATCCATAGGACGAATTTGACAGTGGAAAGTCGTACGAGGTACGAGTTATTCATGTTATAGTTTTGAATTTGGCGCCTTCCAGGAAAAAATAATCACTATAAAAATACAAATTCCCTAAACATTTGTGTTTTATGAAATAACTAAATAATTCAACAATTCCGCACCTTTTTAATATTGGTTTGGGGTATCAGAAGGTGTACTTTATCTTGAAATTGTCAAAAATAGCCAAAAAATGTGTCAGTAGATTTAAGGCCAAAATTTTTGTTGTGGTATCACTGAACCTCAGCCGAAGTCCTCCATTGTATGAATCCTTGAAAGTTTTCGCTGCCGAAACTGGCTTCGATTGGAAATTCATACCTCCTCGCAGTCCCCATTGGGGGGGGTCTGTGGGAAGCTGCGGTGAAGGGAGCCAAGCAGCACCTTTATCGCATTATTGAAAATTCGAAACTCACATTCGAGGAATTGAGTACTGTACTGGCTCAAATTGAAGCCATCCTAAATTCTAGACCGTTATGCCCCATATCAAGCGATCCGAAGGACTTAGAAGTCTCAACTCCTGGCCACTTCTTAATAGGTCGTAGCTTAACCTCCTAGAATTAGATGCTACCCACCTGCCCGAAAATAGACTTGCATTCTGGCAGAGGTGTTCCCAGATACAACAGTCGTTTTGGAAAAGATGGACTGTTGAATACCTCAACCGTTTGCAGAATCGTCCAAAATGGCTGTCTCCTGCCAAAAATCTAGAAATTAATGAGCTAGTTTTATTAAAGGAAGATTAAAGTGGCCATTGGCCCGAATTGTGGAAATCATTCCTGACTCTGACCAAAGGGTCCGTGCTGTCAAACTCCGCACCAAAGAAAGCGTCTTCGTCAGGCCTATCACTAAGGTCTGTCCGTTGCCTGTGCAATGCAGCAAATGTAACGCGTTACGTGCGTTTAGTTACTTTGTATCGTTAGGTTAGGTTTTTCTGTTTCATTTCGCGTTTTTAATTTCCTTTTCGGTCGTTAACTTGTTGAAATCTATGAGATTCCAACGGGGCGGGAATATGTTGAAATCACAGCTTCCAACCAGCTTATTACGACTTTCATTACTGTTTTTAGTTCTAATTCAAATTGTCCTTAACCCTTTCAATGCTCAAGACGAGTATTCTCGATCATGGGTATCTATACTGCTCGAGACGAGATAACTCGCATTTTAAAATTAAATAGGATCTGACTGCTCTACCCACATATTCTCGCAAACGTATTTCGCACATGCCAATTGAAGTGAGAAATTAGCTGCGATGGCAACGCTGCTGTACAGCTGATTAGGTAAACAATAGTTTTCGCGATAGCAGTGCGTTTTAGACCTGTTGCGTAGTATATAAACAGAAGGCAGTGTATGTTAAGTGTGTTTATTGTTGTTTGAGGTGTATTTATGTAAAATTATAGTAGAGGGGATATGACAGACTAGAAGGCTCCGAATTAGCATAACCGGTATAACCGGTTTAGAATCCTTCCTGAAATCCATAACCGGTTGTCCAAGGTCAATGACCGGTCAACTGACGGAACAAAGAAGGTTGAATGACCGGTCAAGGTTGGATAACCAGTTCACCCTTCCTCGGAAGAACCGGTTTACCCCTCCTCTTCTTCAACTTCCAAACCAGTTCTATGATTATATATTGGATGGAATGGTGCAGAACGGACAGTTAACTATCAAAATGAATCAAATAGGTTTCACATTCGATGTAGCAAGTGAAAACTCATTGAATGAAAATGTAGTGTTGGGTGAGAGAAGATTTCCTCTGAATAAATCAAAAAGTAAATTTGTGGTTGTGAATCTCTCTTACAAATCAATTTTTCTCCATGTATTGAAATCACTGGAAATAAAGGAGATCGAGTGGTGTTCTCAGAAGATGAGTGGAAACAGTTTTTAACATACCAAGGAGTGATAACCAACTATTTGTACTCATTGAATCCGCCGGAAGACCACAAATTAACAATCGAATTCAAGCAGTTCAATAATGGAAGAGTTTTAATGATTATAAAGGGCTACTCCTCAGTACATTTGGGTTTGGAAACAGTCTGCATGTTATGGGAGCTGCTACCACTGGTGGACTATAGAGTGGACATCTTGAAAAAACAACAGTATGGATCATATTTCCAAATTCTCAAGAATGGACTTGCAAAACTCAGTGGTGATATATTGAATAATGCCGTAGGGTTACTGAAGCCAGAAGTGAATCGCAACAGCGAAAATATAAGTATGACATTAGAATTCATACATCACTACCCCAAAAGTTTTGTCACTGAATGTACGCATAGATCATGAAGAAAGTAACCATTGATGAAAACCAAAACACAGTCCACCATATGATAACCTGGAGATTCGCATATAAGGAAGCAAGAAAGAAATTGTGGGAGTACATGGTATTGGATCGAATACATTTCAAAAGACGTATAGAAACAATTGCAGCTGTACTCACTATAGTTTTGAATCCTGTACATAGACAAAATATTTATAATGAAAGATTCTGTAAGAAATAAAAAACAATTCAAAAACATAGTGTATTTTATTAAACAATATCATTTTTGGATATCCATGAATTATATTGATTGGACAGCCCTAACCATTTGACATAAAGTTTAATTCCTTTTTTTCGTATAATCTTTTCAACACATCAGGATATTTCACTTTTTGAAGTTCTTCTCCATAGAAGCCACCTTGAATCATGTTATTATTCTGATCTTCAAGAAAGTAGACCACAGGATTTGACTCATATACTTTTTTATAGTGAAAATTTCATTCGGCCAATTGGGAACATAACCTTTGGAAAATTTCTCACGAAATTTACTAATTCTGACATGGTCATGTAGTGTAAATTTTCGTTTAGTAGGATCGATTGTTTTGATATTGGTATACGCATGTTGGAGTAATTGACATTCGTGTTTTTTTCGAACATCTCGAGGTTTCATTTGAATGGTACTGTGAACCGTATCATTATAGTGTGAAACAATATCAGGTAGAATATCCAACCATTTGTAATTTCCCCGGAGACTGAATTGTTTCCACATATCATTTTTCAAAGTTCTATTAACACGTTCTACGATACTAGCTTTGAGAGTAGAGAAAGAACTGTAGTGTTTGATTTTCCATGTTTCCATCAATGCTTTAAAACGCTTATTATAGAACTCATTGCCCATATCGGTTTGCAGATTTTTGGGTGTAACTCTCATAGTTTTTAAAATCTTCCCCATAGCTGTACTGACATCGAGTCCGGTTTTTCTCTTAACCGGTTCACACCACACATATTTGGAAAATACGTTTATAACAACCAGAATATATTTATTACCACTATTAAATGTAGAGTAGGGAATCATTTCCACCAAATCTGCTTGTAGAAGATCATGTAGACCTTTGATGATGACATGACGCCGTTTGAAGGTTCTTCGAGCTGGTTTATGCAATTCGTTCAACACTTCTTGTTTTATTTTATTCATCTTTAGTTAAAGGGCATTGAAGAACAATTTCTACAAAAAGTGTGTTGTGTTGTTACTGATCCATTAAAAACGTAATTTTATCTCCTTTAGTTAAATATGTTTCTAGAAGGTCAACGACTGGAACAACATCCGTAGTGTTGTCATTTAAATAAACCGATACAGCCACTGGGTGTGTGCAAATACTTGTCAATTTACCGGACACAGGGAATGTGTAAGAAGTTGTACCATTATCCAACACGAAAAAACTAACACTTTTTGTGAGATCTCGAGTTGCTCTCAGATGGAGAATGCAGGTGCTATGATATGAGGATGAATCCCAAATATAGAAAGGAGTGCTGGGTGGTGGAAGCGCTGACACAATGTCAGGTGTTGGATAGGGTAGTTGCGATGCGGTTAGAAAATGTCTGCCAAATTTATCGATAGGCATACTGCTATGGTTGGACACATAATGAAAAAAAAGTCTATCATATTGTTAATTTATTATTCCAGCCTCACGGAGCTCCTCGAGGATGCTTATGATTTCATTATTCAATCCCGTGTGTCCACCAGAATTTGCAGCTATCAGTAGTTTCAAACGTTCTATTAGCTCATTGAAATCATCGAAATATTTATAGTCAACAGGTGCATTGGTAACATCAAGCAGAGTCAACCCTGTACCTTGTTGCACTTTACTCCTTGTAGATATAGTGGATACTGACCCTATTCGCGATCTCGGTTTGCTAGTAGGAAGAGAAGATGTTCGTGAACGCAGTGGTGACGATGTGGTGTCTTTCAATGTCCGGGTTTTTTGTAAGTCTCGTTCTTTAGCCATAGAATGTAGTGTTGTAACACGTGGTTTTATTATATCGATGAACTTGGGTGCAGTAGAAGTAGATAAACCCCTTTCAGGATTATAACCAAGATATTGTGCGTGACTTTTCTGTATGATATCAATATATGGATCAATATCGGTTTTCCGATAACCCGATGGATGTTTGTTGAACATCAGTTCGTATAAACCAGGAGTTCCTTTATATGTAAATGTATCATTGATAACAATATTCGCACCATCGAAGCCCACAGTTGCATCACCAATAGCAAAGTTTTTCGTCTCTGGATTGAAATAAATCCCAAAGGTATCATCGAATTTGTTTTCGGTATCCGAAATTTTGTCATCTATATATGCTCGAGGTAAGGGAATTGCAAATTGTCGCAAGTATTGTTCTTGCGGATCCATCAGAGGTTGCATACTTTCATCGAAAAAGCTTTCACCCAAGTCTTGTGGTGTGCTTGCATCATATTGGAATGTTTCTTCTCCTGCAGATAAATCTTGGGGAGTTGTATGATAAAATTCTTTAGGTGTTGGCTGATGACTGTGACGAGGAGTTGGTATCTCCTGTTTTAATTCTGGTTTTACTTGGGTTGGTTGTCCAACCGAAGATAAAAATGCTTTCAAAGGTTGTGTAATCGGTTCATATGTTTTTCTAATTGTGATTGCGATGTCGCGATATCGGATTTCAAACTTTTATATTTACGTTTCAAAGCTCCCCTTGCTTGCAACAACTGATGTTGTAATCGAGTATTCATATTGAATGAACATCAGAAAACAACTCCTCTACTTATATAGAAATGAATATATCAAATCCCTTTCTATAACGTCCATTTGTACTGGAACAATCTTTATCGATAACGAGAAAACCAAACTTTTGCTTCCAACAATAAGCACAAAGTTCTTTAAAATTTCTCCATAGACATATCAACACTAACATGATCATCATATATATGCTTCAAATTTGTGAGATCTTGTTGAAAAATAATGAGTAAATTGGCATTATCTCTTATGATTGTTTGGGAATAGCAGAATAAGTTTGACAGAGGTAGAAACAATCGAATGCTGATGGCGGCCGAAGCAGAAATAGTTCTTTATGATATTTTGATCACATGTAGCAACATCATCGAAAATTATGACTGAATAGTTGTCGATATCAGAGGGTTGAAGAACAGCCTCGGAATCAGTATATTCATAATAACCGATTTCGGGTAGGGGTTCCAGTAATAATTTCAAATAATTATATTTTGGTTGAAACAGTGACTTGGAATATAAATACACGTTTGTAAATCGTAGACCATGAGGTTGCTCCAGTAGAGATAACATCACATTCGTCTTGCCAGACCCACTAGCACCGATGAGCAATCCTCTCTTGGAATCTCCTCCAAAGAGGGTGCCGTGTTTCCTAAACTTGTTTTCAAAGTTAAGTTCATCATGATTTAATATGGGTAGTGCAATATGTTGCTTCTCAGTCTTCATTGTGGTAGCTGTAGTATTGAACTAAATCATATCGCAGAATATATATATATATATATATATATATATATATATATAAAGTAGTCCACTATCAATATAATGGTGAAAAGAAAGAAGTCGATTGTTAGTTCAATACAAAACTCTACAAAGAGAGGTTGGGGTCTCCTGAATACTCTGATCAATAAACTTCCTGTAGAAATACACGTTCCGGGATATAATTATTGTGGACCCGGAACAAAGTTAGAAAAACGGTTATTAAGAGGTGATAAAGGTGTGAATCCTCTAGACGAAGCGTATAAAGAACATGATATTGCATACTCCCAGAAAAAAGATATAAAAGCTAGAAATATCGCTGACCAACAATTAGCATCAGTAGCTTCTGAACGTTTGAAAGCGTCAGACGCAAAATTGGGAGAAAAAATTACAGCATTTGGAATATCGAATATTATGAATATGAAAAGTAAATTGGGTATGGGATTGAACAGAAAAAAACGTTTGTTGAAAAAAAAGAAAGGAGGTGAATTGAAAATTCCAAGAAACCAAAAATCAAACGAAGAAAGAGAGTGATAAAAACCCCCAAAAAAGGTGGTTTTCTTCCATTGTTGTTACCACTTCTAGGAGCTCTGGGAGCAGTAGGAGGTGGTGCAGCTTCCATTGCTTCTGCAGTCAATAAAGCGAAGGCTGAAAGGGAACAACTTGCTGAACAAAAGAGACATAATATTGCCCTGGAACGAAAAGGAAATGGAACGTATTTACGCCCTCGCATTGGGTACGGAATGCAACTCAAATATATCGAAAAGACTGTTAAAACTTTTCCCGCACAGAGCATTAACCAATATCGATCTCATAGAAAATGCTACTCGTTTGAAAATTCCATACTTCCGAGGTGTTTTTATGAGAGACAAACTTCCACGAAAAATTAAAGAGAAAGAATGTGGAATAGTTAATCTTGATACTGATGCGGGAAAAGGAACCCACTGGACTGCATATGTGAAGAAGAATGGACATGTTACATATTTTGATAGTTTTGGAGATCTTCGACCACCAACCGAAGTGATGATATACTTTTTTAGTAATAATGACGTGAAAACAATTAAATATAATTATGATACTGTGCAAAAATTCAACTCCTATCGATGTGGACATTACTGCCTTTTGTTTTTATAAACCAATTCCATTGATGTATTTTAGTCATTCATCAATAAACAACCACTGGAAAAATGTCTTATACTTTCACTTTAAGTAATCCATCCTCCATATTAGTTATGATTTCAACCCACCACTATATTTGGATAGAATTTTGAATATGAGATAGGTTTAGCAAATTTTGATTCATTTAATGTAATCCCAAATATTACAAAATCTAACAATGTCTTTGTATGGGGTGACATCGACCAATTCCAATATATCATTCCAGAAGGTTTTTATGATTTAACCGATATTATTAACCTACTAACGGAAAAAATGAGCAATAGTGAAAGTGTTGCGAAAATAACACCAAATTGGTTCACATCCAAAGTGACCATTAAAACGAATACAAAAATAAATTTTACTGTTGATAATTCTATAGGACAAGTATTAGGATTCGGTAAGAGAATTCTTTATGCGAGTGATATCTATACATCAGATCATGAAGGGAAAATCCTTTCAGTAAATACGATTTGTATCGATTGTAATATTGCCATGGGTTCGTTTGTGAATGGAGAGCCAGTACACGTCATTCATCAATTTTTTCCAAGCGTGCCACGAGGGTATAAAATAGTAGAGAGTCCTCAAAATATCTTGTATTTCCCAGTTACCATCAAGACAATCAATAACATCACAGTCAAAGTTATTGATCAAAATTTGAAATTAATTGATTTTCGGAACGAAGAAGTGACAATCCGCTTACATTTGAGGAAAAAGATCGATTAAAAATGGTTTGGAGATTCGAAAAGTCAACACCGAGACAATCATATAAAAGGAAAATTGAAAGTGTAGAGAAACACAGTATCACGAAAACTGCCAAATTACTCACATCAGACAATATACAATTTCTCCAGTCGTTAGGATTAAAAGTTTTAATATAATGGACATATTACATATCACAGGAGTAGTAGGTTTGAGCCGTTTATAGGTCCTCCTCATCCATGACCTTGACCATGACCTTGACCATGACCTTGACCTTGACGCCTAGCCGCCCAATTGCAGCCCATTGCATTTGATCTTGACCTTTCCCTATGACCTTGAGATGGGAAGGTTGAAGGTCGTGTATCATTGACATTGAAGTGTCCTGGTGATAGTGTGGTGTTTGCATGACCTTGGGGATTCATTTCTCGTTGACCTTGTAACGCTAGTCGATGGGTAAGGGATTCTGCAAGGTGGAATATATGAAACATCTTCGAGAACACTCATCTCATGTGTGTGGTGGGGGAATTGTTTCCTATAAAATGAGTGAAATCGTTGTTGAGATACCAGAAGTTGAATTATAGTCAACAAAAGAACTACGAATACAACAATTAGAAGTCAAGCCAGTGAGTGTATTTTTATTAGTGGAAACGTATCTACATTCATAAATTCACTATGTCTCTTGCGAAAGTAGATTTGGAAAAAACTAATTCTTCAATTATTGGGGGAGATCAAAATGTTGGAATTTTAGAACAGAGAGTGATGACATCGTTTCCGATCAATCAAGTTTTCAATATTATTCATATGACTGTTTGTAACACTCGCTTTGGTAGATCTATTCTCATGACATTACGTGATGATAAAAATATTCTATTTAAATCTTGGTTATCCAAAAGTATTTCTGATCGATTCGATTTGGATAGTCTAAATTGTATAAATTCTTCAGGAGGTAAATATACACTTAAGTATCTAGGTCAGAGCCCGCAAGTTTCAGCAGGTGTACGTACCCGACCACTAGTAGAATTCAACTCCATTGAATGATAATATTGTTTATATGTTAATTAGGATATAGTGATTTTATTTTGAATATAGATATTTCTCCAGTAAAAATAACATTCAGTGTGGAGTAATATCTTTGGAACATCGTATTTTTCATGTAAGTAAAATTATTTGAATATTAATGGAATAAATTATCAATTCTTTTTTGTTTCAGTTTCCAATTCTCGAACATGTGGATGCACTACGCCTCTCAACATTGGGTGGAAGCCGTCGACATCCCTACAGCTATCGAGAGATTACGTTCCTATTTGAATGCTTTGGCTGAAGATGCTCTCCATGCTACAGTGTATGATTTGAATGTTTGCTTCGATGAAGATGAAATCCAAAGATGTACAGATTTATCCGAAAATACAACAAGGGTGCAACACTTTGTGAGAAATTCAGTCAAAAGGGGCATCATCATACCACAATTCTGTGAAGAAATATTCAAATTGGATCTGGAAGGATTTCTCCATACCATTTCATCATTCCTGTCGGATGACATCAAGCAGAAATATCAACTTAAATAAAT
>JAFIRS010005497.1:0-55744 GCA_018342105.1 Gonioctena quinquepunctata
CCCCAAATTTCAGTACCTCGCATTCGCACCCACTGGCAGTGCCAATCCTGTACCCCCACTCGTAGGGCAACCCCAAATTTTCGGATCTCGCATCCGCACCCTACTGACAGGATCAACCCCCACTTCACCCACTGACCAATCTCCAAATTTCCCACGGGCCACAGTCACGTTGAATACTGAATTTATTTCGATGATAGCCCTATGTATAGCAAACTGACACATACAAGGCCATTCTCGTCGTTTTCGATAGACAATACTGCGCCATACTGCGCCATTCTAGTCGTTTTCGATACACAATACTGCGCCATACTAACGAGCGGTTTGTGTCATACTGCGTCATTCTCGTCGTTTTCGATAGACAATACTGCGCCATAAACCCCAATTTGTCCACGGGCCAAAGCCACGGTGGACCAATCCCCCAAATTTTCCATGGACCAAAGCCACGGTCCAACCCTCACATAGTCCGTTGGGCCAACGTAACGGGCCAACCCCTGAATTTTCAACAGACCAAAGCCACGGTCCAACCCTCACATAGTCCTTTGGGCCAACGTCACGGGCCAACCCCTAAATTTTCCACGGACCAAAGCCACGGTCCAACCCTCACATAGTCCTTTGGGCCAACGTCACGGGCCAACCCCTAAATTTTCCCACGGGCCATAGCTTTGAAGTCTACCGCCGCATGTGACCTTGCCACCCACCTATGACCTTGACACTCACCTGTGGTCAATGACCCCGGCGCCACGACCCCGCCCACGCACCTGTGGTCAATCGTGTGTCCTTGCCACCCACCTGTAGTCAATCGTGTGACCTTGCCACCCACCTGTCTATAGATAGAATTTTCCCACGCACCTGTACGCCCACGCACCTGTCTATAAATAGAATTTTCCCACGCCCAAGTGACTCCCTTCCTGCTAGCCCCGGTTAACAACGCATATGTCGCTATCCTTCAACGACAGAACAAAGGTGTCTTCGTAGACGGTCTCATCAATAACGAGCCTTGCACCATGCTGCTAGATACAGGTGCGACTAGGACAATTCTCGGGCCTTCCTTTGCCAGAACACCGGAACGGATTGAACCGACAACTTGGAAGCTACGCACAGCAACAGGGGAGCCAGCTACTGTATATGGCAAGCTACCGATTGAAATAATTTTGGGCAGCACTAAAGTGAAACATCAGGCACTTGTAGCGGACATCGAAGACGATGCAATCATCGGAATGGACATCATGAATTCCAGAGGGTTTGAATTAGATTTCAAAGACGGCGTTCTACGTGTCAACGGAGAAGAGCTGGTGCTTCATGGGATATGTGAAGAGTTGATCCGTGTGTTGTTGGCTGAAGATGTAAGCGTACCTGAGAGGGCTGAAACCATTCTGGAGGCTCGCCTGGACGGGAGTGCGAGCAGTGGAGACGTGGTGATGTTCGAGCCCAAACTTCATGATGAGAATATTGGACGAGGACAACTTGCCCACAGAACTAGAAAAATTAGTAACCACCTCTTCCAAAGAAATAAAACCAGCTCAACAGCCCGAACTAAGAGATTTAGTCAAAAAGTACCAAGACATCTTCGATACCGGACAAGGAAAAGGGGGTCCAACTAATGTGGTCCAGCACAAGATTGATACTGGGGGTGCCCGACCGATCCGGCAATCAGCAAGAAGACTTCCTCTTGCCAAGAAGGAAGAGGCTGACAAAATAGTCAGCGATATGGGAAAAGAAGGCGTTATCGAACCATCTGACAGTCCCTGGTCCTCTCCAGTCGTACTGGTGAAGAAAAAGGATGGATCGACACGCTTTTGTGTAGACTATCGCCAACTTAATGATGTCACGAAGGAGGACAGTTACCCTCTTCCGAGAATAGATGACACCCTAGACACGTTGGCTGGTTCCACGATTTTCTCGACCCTTGATCTGAAGAGTGAATACTGGCAAGTAGAACTTGCTCAGGAAGATCGAGAAAAGACTGCTTTTACCATCGGCTCAGGATTGTGGCAGTTCACCGTTATGCCATTCGGGCTCTGTAATGCTACCGCCACATTCGAAAGATTGATGGAAACAGTGCTGAAGGGACTCTCATAGAACACGTGTCTAGTGTATCTCGACGACATTATTGTGGTCGGCAGATCGTTCGAGGACCACGTGAAAAACTTGGAGGAAGTATTCCTGCGACTGAGGAACTCCGGATTGAAGCTGAGCCCTAAGAAATGCCATCTGTTCCAAAAAGAAGTACGATACCTCGGCCACGTTGTCTCTGGGGAAGGAGTAGCCGTGGATGACTAGAAGATCAAAGCTGTTAAGGATTGGCCCATCCCAAAAGACATTCACCAACTTCGAAGTTTCCTTGGTTTATGCACATACTATCGCCGATATGTGCTGGGATTCGCCAACATCGCTAAACCACTGACCAGGCTCACGGAAGGCCAAACAAAGTTCCAGTGGTCCGAAGAATGTCAAGAATCATTCAGGAAGCTGAAAGGAGCTTTGATCAACGCACCTATACTGAGCTATCCCCTACCCAAAGGGAAATTCATTTTGGATACGGACGCCAGCAACGTGGGACTTGGAGCTGTCCTATCTCAGATCCAGGAGGGACAGGAGAAGGTCATTGGTTATTTCAGCAAGACGCTTAGCAAACCAGAGCGCAATTACTGTGTCACCAGGCGAGAGCTATCAGCTGTTGTAAAGGGAGTGGAGCACTTCTACAAGTACGTGTATGGAAGAAGATTTCTGTTGAGAACTGACCATGCAGCTCTCAAATGGCTCTTACAGTTCAAAAATCCTGAGGGTCAAGTAGCACGTTGGATCGAGAGACTCCAAGAATTCGATTTCGAGATCGAACATCGAGCCGGAACTAGCCATAAGAATGCAGATGCCTTGTCGCGAAGACCATGTCCAGATGATTGCTCTCATTGCCGACGAGCAGAAGAGAAAGAAGCGACACTTTGTAGAACCACGGCAATGGATGACAACTGGAATGACAGCAAGATCCAGAAAGACCAGGAGAAAGACCCCGACCTTGGCTTAGTCGTCAGCTGGAAGAAGGGCAATCGAAGACCATCATGGCAGGAAGTCGCAGGTTACTCGCCGGCTGTTAAGTCCTATTGGGCACAATGGAACTCTCTTATTCTGGACAATGGGATCCTGAAACGTGTGTTGGAGGCCGATATTGGTGGGGAAGACAGACGCCAAATAATTGTTCCCAGGAACAGAAGAGAGGAAATGCTGCGGGAAATCCATGATGGAGTCGCTGGAGGACATCTGGGAGTGACGAAGACCCTGCAGAAAGTGATGCAACGGTTTTACTGGACCAATTGTCAAGCTGACGTCCAGGACTGGTGCAGAAAGTGCGCTGTATGCGCTGCTAGCAATGGACCCCGAATACGACCCAAGGCCCCGATGCGTCAGTACAACGTAGGCAGCCCGTTCGAGAGAATCGCCATTGACATCGCCGGCCCGTTTCCCGTATCCGACCACGGGAATAAATACATCCTTGTGGCAATGGACTACTTCAGTAAGTGGGCAGAAGCCTATGTCCTGCCCAACCAGGAAGCCATCACCGTCGCCGACGTCTTGGTGAAAGAGTGGATATGTCGATTCGGTATTCCAATGGAGCTGCACTCGGATCAAGGCAGAAATTTCGAATCCAACCTGTTCCAAGAAATATGTTTACCGCTGAACATCCGCAAGACAAGAACCACGGCCCTACATACGCAGTCCGATGGAATGGTGGAACGGATGAACAGAACGATCAACCGCCACTTGTCCAAGGTTGTCTCTGACCATCAAAGAGACTGGGACCAGTATCTTCATTTGTTCCTGATGGCCTATCGATCCGCAGTACACGAGTCAACAGGTCAAACTCCTGCTAGTATTATAATGGGCCGAGAACTGCGACTGCCTTGTGACCTGAAGTTTGGGATACCGCCAGGACAAGACACTGCGGGAGAGGACTACGTCAGCAAACTTCGGCAGAGAATGGACGACATCCACGAACGAGTCCGGTTGAACATCCAGAGTGCCAGCGATAAAATGAAGAAGACCTATGACATCAAGGCCGACGCTGGAGGGTTTAAGGTTGATGACCTGGTTTGGCTGTACAACCCCAAACGTCGTCGTGGACTATCACCAAAGTTGCGGAACTCGTGGGAAGGCCCGTATAAGATCGTGAAAAGGATAAACGACCTTGTGTACCGAATCCATAAGCCACCCCGAGGGAAACCAAGGGTCGTCCATTTCAACAGGTTGGCCCCTTACGCTGGAAACCATGACCAAGTTCGCACCCTCAAGCCACCGGAGGATGATATGACGTTCGAGAAGTTTATGTCCTTGCATTCAAACGGGCAGAAAGTTCTACATGGGGTTACTAGAGAGGAGTCACGAGACCTTTTCGAGGTGCCTGCTGACTACGCTCTAGCGCACTGTGTGGCAGAAGATCTTCAAATGTCCAGGGTCATCGCCGTAGTGTTTTCCAAGAAATTTGGTCAACTCCAAACACTGCGGGAGCAGAATCCAGAGGTTGGTGGGGTGCTACAGTTGAAGAAAGGCCAGAGAAACATCTACTACCTAGTTACCAAGAGGCATTCCCAAGATAAACCGTCCTACGGAGATGTCTGGAAGAGCCTCACCAAACTAAGAGACACTATGGTGGACCAGAATCTGGTGGATCTAGCAATGCCAAAATTGTCCTGTGGTATTGATGGGTTGGACTGGAGAGTCATAAGAAGTATGCTGGAGGCGATATTCAGATCCAGCGGCGTCAAGATTTTGGTTTGCTGTAACCCTCTTCCACGACCAGTCATGAAGACCGTGGAGTGTTACTTCCATCGAACTTCACGGTGCAACTATGGGGAGTCATGCAGCTATCGTCACACTCCAAGGATGACATTTCGGGACAAAATGTCTTTAAGAAGGGGGCAATGTAACGAACCTAGGCCGGACCTGTCGCCTCACGCGTTGCCATCGACAGCGATGATATCATCCCCGGAGATATTCGAGAACAATCCAGTCACGCTGCGGCAGATAACAACGGTCGATATTGGAAATAACTGGAACATGCTGGGCACCAACCGCCAGAATTGGAAACATCGAGAATGCTGTATCGGAGACAAATAGACAACCCTCAAGAGGGAGAGGAGAGTCTGAACGAGCCCATACGATCGAGCTATACAGTGGCGTAGTAATATAAATTAAGTTGTAGATTAAGTGTGAAATAAATTAGTAAAACCAAGTTAAGTTTATTTACGTTATAGTATTTTATGTTTTTTGCCAGCTTTTGATGATTTGAGAACACTGTGCAATGACGTATTCTTAGGAACAAGTAAAAAATTGGATTCCAGGAGCTGAAACTATATTCTGTAATCAGCGACCCGAGAAACCCCTTTACACTAATTTTCGTTGAGATCAAGCGAGTTTTTTGAAAATTTTTCAACCACATTGGATCAGCCATCTTATATTCCAAAAAAATAGTAACACCCACGAATACAAAGTGTCAAGTCGATTGACCAATAGCTTGACTTTCGGCCAGCTTTTTACTATTTGGGACCACTGAAATACTTCAGAAACTACGTGATTTAACAAAAAAATTAAATACCAAAATTTGTTTGCCTTCAAAACAAGAGTGAAATGAGTTTTTGAAAATTGAAATTGGACCTCCGGGTACGGAGATATACTTTTAAGAAAAAAGTTTGATGGACATTTTTCAATATAGCGACCCAACAACCATGATCTGGACCACGTGACCAATTTTGTTTGTACTTCTATAGGTGTTCAATAAAGTCTCAAAATAAAACTTAGGGGACGTATAACGGCACAACTGACATGACTACTTATAAAATGTTTAATATTAGGTTGACCTGTAACTATGTATGTATTATATATTATGAATGTATGTATGTTATCAAATCTCACAACTTAATTTTCACCCACTTCTAAACGTTTTTCTAACTAAGCACGATGGTCAGTGGAAGTTTAGAGTGTTTAAGTCGAATTCCATATATTGAGCGTTTCACCAAAAGCTGCATTGTAGAACATGTAGTGTTTAATTTGGTATCCAATGAAGAGTATCAAGAATCATTTCTTATAGGTCCAATTGGAAATCTAAAATATTCGTTTTTATTTCAACATAAACGAAGAAGTAAAAAATCATTTTTAATGTAAATTTTTTAAAATTATTAAAAATATGGGGTGTTCGACATTGGTTGGCTTGAAATTTTGACCACTAACTATCTGTAAAGTAAGCGTTTTTGGAAGAATAACATTGATAAAGATCAAATTAGAGACTTTTCACAATATTTATCAGATATAGTTCAACGTCCAGCGTGGCTTTTGCTGGGAAAGAATCTGTGCTGTTTTCTGTTGGATATTATCAAAAAATAGCTTAATTTTTATCGTAAATTTTGGAATTTTCGAAAAAATCATATTTTTCAATTTTCAACTAAGAATGTTTCCGTTTTCAACATGGATACCTTCCAAGAGGTTATCTTAAATGATGAAAGATAGTGACTAAAGTTTGTCTTTCAGTCGCAGATGATTCCACATCGGATTTTATAAATATTGTTCCGCTAATTGTTACGCTTTCAATTATGGGATATTTTTTAGAAGGAAATGTAACTGTTTACAAATGAAAATGGACGTGGTGAACTAACCAGCAACGCAAAACTCGAAATGAACTAAAATATCGATCCTGAATTAATCACAGTTTCCCAATTTCATTCCATAAGTAGAATGATTGAAAGTTATAGGTGGAAATGGAGTACAAAATCACGAATTGATGCATCAGTTTGTGAATGAGGTCAATTGTTTGGATTTCAGAATTATTCTTCTTGAATTGAGAAAATATGAGATATAATAGAGGTAGATATGCTGTGCCTTAGATCAGAAAAAAAGTTAGTTTGGGCCATTTTCATCAATCATGTCTGAGACGTTGATTGACGTTCATTTTTATTCGAGGAAAACAGCAACGCTGTAATGATACTGAAAAGTTTGGATGTGATAACATAGACAACTACTAGAGGTATTAACAGCATTAACACAGACATTGTCTTCAAGAGATAGAACTGGGAAGCATTTTTTGGAGGGACTAAGGAATGTTCTGACCACATTAGGCTCTTCGAGGACGTAGGAACATCTGCTATCCATGAACATAGAGGCTGAGCGATGGGATCTCAATGTTAGAAACCACTGTTTTATTATGGGATGGGACACTTCCAGAAATTATTGATAGGGCCATGGATTCAGGTGGAATTAAGAGAATGGATAGAAGTTGTAAGTGGCACAATGTTATCAATGTGATTTTCTGCAATTCATAATGCATATTCAGGATTGATAACTGTGGTCACGTTAGCGGGAATATCAGTCATTGCAGCTGCAGCCAGCCTCTGTAGATGCTTCTCTGTCTATTGGCCAGATTCCAGTCGTTCCAAAACCATTGATTGATATTTTCTCACAAGCAGCATTCAAATATGCTACTGCAAGTACTATTGAAATTTGCGAAAGTGTAACTACCTTGCCAGGATTTGATCATAACCATTTTTTCACTTCATTTTCATAACAATCTCAAGGTGTTTACGGTCAACGGTCAGCGGTAATACCAGTTTTATCAGAAATGGGAATAATTGCTGTTATCATTGAGAACTCCAACCAATAAAACAAAGAAATATGTTACGCCCACTTTATCAAAGCTCATGTCACATGCTCCGGAGGTTTCTCCTGGTCTTCGGTAGGGATGAATCAGGATTACGATGTGTAACTCAGTCTTCTTTCACCATTTCAGTGCCTTCATTAGATCAGTGTTCACAACTATCACGTAAAGCCAAATTACATGTTTAATTTTTAGATCTTCAATTGTGAAACCGAATAAACGAGCTGATCATCCTTCAAGGTGGGCAACAAGTTCCAATTGTTATTGTACAGGAAACAGTGAATTCCCCAACCTTTCTATCGTTAGATCGTGGGTTGACTTGTACTTGACCTTTCTACTCTTGGATAATCGGGATCATTGTTCTTTTTTTTATCACATGTATCAGGAAATATAGTTCAGAAGAAAATGGCATTCGAGCAATAAGTCTCTTGTATGAACCAAATCGATTGTCAATTTCCTAATATCCAAGGTAATCATTGGTATTCCGGAGTGGCGGAGACTATTTTTTTAAATCAATATACCAACACTTTCTCATGTCTAGTTCAACTGCGTCTCGATATTTAGAATATTATATTGATATTTTCATAGTTTCCCAACTTGATATATTTTAATGTATGACAATATATGCAATACCTTTGTTATCATTGGGTCGTCCAAATGTTCCAAAAATCGACAGCCCATATTATCAAAATTACATGAAATTGATTTATTTGATGAATATTCTGAACATGAGCTAGAAGTGTCGTTGTTCACGATTGCTATAGGAATACCATGTATTGTGAGTCCAAAGGTGTTCAATAGGAGGATTTGCTGGAGCACTGGCATGGCTAATAACAACACTACGTTCCTACAAAACAAATCATATTTCAAATTTGATCGAAAAATTCTGAAGTACTCACAAAATATTTCTATGGAATTGTTTCCAATTTTTATCTATTAAAGCTGTCATCCTTCTCTCGTTCAGAATAAATCGGCTTTTCTCTGTTCTCCTTTTTTTTCCATCAATATCTAAAATTATAATATATTGTTACGTCACTACCGTACACAGATGTTGGAATGTTCTATGTAAACAACAGAGGCAGGTAGCTGTGCACACACGGAATGATCGGAGCCATTCTCTAAAGTTCATCGACCTTTCTGGAATGTTCTGCCGTATGTGGCGGACGACTATAAAAGTGCATGCATACGATCGATAGACAGTTATTTATTTGATGAAATATTTGGTTGATTAGCTGTTGCCTTCGAACAGTTGTCGCGTGATTTTGTATATAATTCATTGTGTTGCAATCAAGAAGTGTACAGTGAAATAAGCGAACAATAATTAGTCTAGTATTTTGATAATAAAGACAAACCCCAGTTTCGTAAAATTGGGAGCCAGAAATGTGATTTAAGTTACTATTCGGGAACAATTGATGGTGAATACGAGGAATAAAACCTACGACGACGAATGCTGTGAAAAAACAAATAGAAAAACAAGAGGAGGAGAAATATCGACAGAGAGAAAAACAAGAGAAGGCCGGGGAAATGTCGACAAAAAAACCAAGAGGAAGTGGAACGTCGATAGAGAGCAAAACAAGAGGGGAAGAAACGCTGACAGAAGGAGGAAAAGAGGCTACAGAGAGAAAAGCAAGAGGAAGAGGAGAGGCAACAGATAGAAAAACGAGAGGAGGAAGATCTGCGGAGAAGGAAGAACGAGAGCATTTTTTGAACAGATGTTTCATAAAACTAAAAAATAAATCGCAGGAGTGAAGAAAGAAGTTGAATCGGTACGAGGAGAAGCAAGGCAGTCCGAAAAGGAACAAAGGCAGAAATTTTGGTGGTGCAAGAGTTAATGAGAAAATAAAACAGCACCTTGAGAAACTAGAAGGGAAATTCAATTCACTTGAAATCCAAAACCATACTGACAGGGTTGCCACATTGCTCAATTTCATAAAACCACCGCTATTTGATGGGCAGTCGCCATGGTGCCTATATCGTAGGCAGTCTGAAGCTGTGGCAACAGCCAATCGATGGGACGATTCAGAAAAGGCTACAGCGCTTATAGTGGCCTTAAGGAGATCTGCTTTGGCAATGTTACAGACCACCCCAGAAGACTAACTCGCAAGTATGGATACCTTGATGCTGCTTTAGAATTGCGAAACGGCAAACATCGACGTACAGAGACCTATTCAGATTGCCTTCCCAGAGGCCCCGACACATTCCAAGTAACAGATATTTATCGATGGATTGGGAGTTATTGAAATAAAATGGACCCTGAGATTGACACACTTCAAGAAATGCAGTGAAGCGTTGGTTTGATCCTTGGAAGTAGAAGAGGCTCTCAAAACGTCAAGGCCAAAAATAAGACCTCAGGAGGAGGCACAAAGCAACAGTATGTAACAGATGTTAAGCAGAATACTGGATAAACTTGAACCCAAGAATAATAGCGCAAACAATCATCAAGAGGAAACTGCTCCAGGAATGGTGGGAGCGGATATTTCCCAAGAGATTGCATGGTGAGGTTATCACTATGTCTGGTATCACTTCGGAGGATAACACCGCGTTCCCATTGATCAGGTCGTCAGAAAAGTCAAGAGGAAACTGTTTCAGATGTGGTAGAAGCAGACATTTCCAGATATATTATGGAGTGAGGTTGCCACAACGTTGTTTATAACCTTGGAGGACACCCTCACGTTCCTACTCACGGATGAGGACCGCATCATCTAAAGAGTTTTTGAGCAGATACCAAGTAACTTAACTGGATTGACCAATATATCGGAAAGCTGGCAGGCTAGTAGAAGCGATGCTCTCAGGGTTACCCCCATTAGCTCATTTGATTATATAGTTATTTATCCAAAATTTGGGATACAAACAGGTTGATCTCCAAACAAGCATCCACCAACAGTTATAGTTACAGTTATATTCGGTGTCTAACAGGTATAGGTATGGAAATGAAACACAATTGAATAACTTGCATAAGCACTAAACGAATACTGATATATTATTGTTGCTATGAGTTGAATATTGTTTTCACAATTTTTTGAAAGAGTTCAATGAAGTAGTGAATATATCTAGGTTGCTACAATATTTGTTGGAAGAGTCACACATTCTAGTCATTGGAGAATTTTTGCCCACATTTGTGTTCTGACTTTGACTGGCGAGTAATTGAGGAACATGATGAAAAATCCATGACACTAGATTGGGTGAGTCCTAATAGTTTGTTATAATTTTGAAGATAAAGAGTAAATCGGTTATTATCTTTCGTTGTTCAAGCAGCTGTATCTTGTAGTGATTGCGAATTTCATTTATGCCTACAGTGATATACATTTTTGTTATTTCGAAGTGCAGAAATATTATAAATCTATTCTGAAGTGTTTCTAAGCGCAATTTATGTCTATTACACTGTGGGTTCCATATGACGCTGCTGTAATCAGAGGCAAAATAAATAGATTTGATTGCCGCCTCATCATCGAAATATTTGCATATTCTACAGAAAAATCCTAAAGCTTTACTGAACGAATTAATTACATAATCCAAATGATAATTGAAAGTCAATTTTGTGTCAAAATATACTACAGGATCTTTGATTTGATTCAATCTCTTGATAATGTTAGTACTATGGGAAATTCACCGGTACAATATTTCTGCAGAAAGATATACATGCACATTTATTAATATTTAGTTTCAGTTTATTGCCGTTGCAGTATTCTGAAAATGTATTGAGATCTTTCTAAGTCTTTAAGCAGTCCTTGACTGTTTTAACTTTCCTGAAGATTTTCACGTCATCGGCATATAGAAGTATTTGTGAATGCTTGAAGCAGTCTCTCAAATCGTTTATGAACACTGAGAACATCAGAGGCCCTAAGTGTGAACCCTGAAGAACTTCCGAGGTTACCACAAAGGGAGTCGATCTATGTCCATTTACGTTCACGAGCTGACTTTGATTGTGTAGATACGAGGAGAGCCATCTGAGGAAATATCCCTGTATACCGATTGCAGCAAGTTTTGAGACAGGAGGTTGTGGTCGATTTTGTCAAATGCCTTACTAAAATCATTGTACGGCGAATCAACATGTGCTCCAGTGTCTCATCTGCTCGAAATGCAGTCTGTGTATATTACTAGATTTGATTCGAGGCTCTTTTGGAGGAAACAACCATGCTGGCATTCTATAATTGATGACTTTCAAGCAATTTGCTGAAAATGGATAATTTACTGATACCGCGATAGTTGATCGCAGAGCTTCTATAACCAGAATTTTTATAAATTGGAACTAGAAAAGCAATTTTCCAGCTTTCTGGGAAAAAAACAGACCGTATGGATTCATTGAATAAGATACTCAGAGCATAGCATAAACCAGAGCTACAGTTGAACGAAGTATGAAGGGTGAACATGATTTCTGGGTTGAACGTTAATGAATTTAGCAGTTAATTATTGCTGTAATGAGGAGAAAAATCATTGATGAAGGGCTCATATATGCTACGGAAATAACTAGCAAATAAATCACATACACCCCGACTGTTTTCAGCATCGTTGTAACTGATTTTGTTAGGTATATCAACTTCATTCTTACAGATTTTCAAATAATTCCAGAATTTTTGGAGCATGCTTTGAACTCATTTTATTTGTTGTTTGTATAGGTCTTATAGTCCTTAAACATGAGAATTTTGCTTCTGCGCCTCAAAATTCTGAATTTCTCATGATAATATCGATTTTTTTTAATTTTTTCCATTTTTTTTAGCTTTATTTTTGCTTTACACAATTTATTGATGAACCAATACTATCCCACTAGAACGACGAAAAAGTAATGCAGATGACTTGTCTAGAACACTGCATCCTAGAGTATTCAAGCAAAGTCGGAGAATAAGGTCCCACGAAATAGTTACCGGCATGAGACAAACGGGACTGTTACCTGAGAACGACTGGACTACCGCATGAGCAAACCAATCCAAACATTAGAGACTTTCTACATTGGAAAGAAGACGAAACTGCCAAACACCCCTGGAGAGATATTCCGTACAGATATACCAAGGCAATGTGGGATTTCCAGGTTATGGAAGATGGACTACTGAAACGGGTATATCAGTCAGCTGATGGAAGGTCATCAATTTCCCAATTGGTTTTGCCGAAGAGAAAAATAAGTAAAGTTTTAAAGGAAATTCATGAAGGAAAATCAGGAGGTCATCTGAGAGTCAATAACACATTGAACAAGATCAGGTTTTCCTGCGTTCAATGTCAAGACGATATAGAAAGCTGATGCAGAAGATGTCCAGAGTGCGGCGGTACTGAAGGAAGGAATTTCGAGTCAAAGTTATTCAAGAAAGTTTGTGAGCTGATGGGTATCTCTCCAGAGTTGAGGAAAAAATATCTAAAGGACTGGGATAGAAACTTTCATCGCACGGTGAGTTGGTGTTCAGATCACCAAACAATCAAGAGGTTGAGGTGCAAAATTACGAGGAATCTTCATCATCGATATAATTTGGCTTTATTTACTAACTCATATCTGATATGAGTTTGTTGGGTCCTCGATTTCAGAGAAATTGATAATAGGTAACAACTTATCAGTAGGATCTACGGTGTGATTTGAGTATCTTACGAGATGTAATGTGAATGAACAAATGCTTATGCTTGATAGATATTAAGTATATGGAAGGAGCGGAGTAGTAATAACTACAAATGTCACAACAGTTCCGTTGTCTCTTCCTCCTCTCCGCATCACGTGAATGTGACGCAAACTGGTAATCTCACACAAATATGTGTTGTGGAATGTGCATTTCAGGTACGTTTTTCTATACAAACAAGCATATACATGTCATCGAGCAAAGAATAGGCCGATAAACGAAATAAATGTGAACCGAATTTTGTTCCTGAATTTGCTTTCTCCAGGGTACCAAAGGTTGTTACTGCAGGAACGAATGCAAATAGAAATATTTCAATAAATACACTCTACTGGTGCTGTCAAAATATTGTTTGAATATTGAATGAACAAATTTTGTAGTGGGCGTTGGATACATCCACCCGAAATAATTCCATTGATGAATTTCAGGTCTAAGGGTACTTATTGGTCTGAGAAATATCCAGTTACACTGCGGAAATACTTAGATCCCTAAAATATAACTTTTTTCATATTCTAGATATAGGCATTCATTCGATTGATACTTCAATTTCATTATTAACGGTTTTCACTCCAAAAGACTGATTTTGAGAATTCACCTATTAAAATAAAAATGAAACTAACAAATTTTATGGTAATCAAAAAATGAATTCGTGTTCGAATGTTCTTCAAGCTCGCGATATTCCAAATTTTCCTTCAATATGCGAATAAATGAATATATCATAGGAAAGGATATTTGTTTTTTATTCAATAGTACGAAGGTTTCTTGGAAGCCCAGAATTGTACTCACCCACGTCTATCGCAAGTTTTTTGGAAACATTCTGTTCGAACAAATTGTTGATGTTTTGATCTTTGGAATGACCAGATTTTCTCTCTTCTTGATGAGTGGACAATTTCAGAAAAACATCATCCAATGTTTCACTATTGAACATGTTCAGGAGGTTGTTAGGAGAATCTTCTGCTAGAAGTTTGCCTCCTCTTAACAGACCAACCTGAAAAATTTAATTTTGATTCTTTATCTCAATTCAACATCATACCAAGGATATCTGAGGAGTTTGATATTGGTGGTATACCAAGCATGAAATGTTTTGGAATGCAAAATATCCTGAATGGGTTTTCATATTGTGTGACAATCATATAAATTCTCCTTCTTCCCTCAAGAAAATTTGGAAGCGGCAAAAATTTGTGTTTCTTTTGATTTTGGGAATCTGTAAGGACGCGTCGAAGCAGTTTTTTCTGAAATTCCAACTCCACACTCGGGCTCCCGACTCAAGATTTCAACTTTAATTTCGATATGCCGACTTTAAGGTGGTTCCGCCACGAGACAAAAATATTATTTTCGGCGGAATCGAAAAATTTCAAAGACTTTTCGATTTGAAACGCATTTTTTTGAAGGGGGGCACTTGCCCCCCCCCAATCGACTCTAGAAAATTTTTTCGTTATAGACAGACGGCGACTCAAAAAATTTATGTCCCCGAAAAGCGCAGCAAAAAAAATGTTTCATATCCGAGCCCCCCTTCCTCCCTCACTAGAAATTATACGTCATGGGAAAAAATTATCGTTTTTCGATAAAACTTCAATGGACTTTTTTGTAGTACTCTTTTTGAACTTTTTTTTTGAGGGGAAGGGGGGTATCGTTAAAATCGATGGGGTCGACTAGGAGAAGGAGTGTTTTTTTCGCGTTCAGACCCTCAAATGGTCCCCCGTCTTTGTTTAAAAAGTCCCCTGGTACAACCCGCATTTCTCTATGGTTGTTCATTGAAAGTCCGTATTTTCAAATACACCATTGCGTAAATAAATAAACTGTCAGAAATATAATTCAATTCCGCAACGATTTGTATTGGGTTTCCTCATATCTAGAGATTCTGAGTTATTTGAGATTATCTAATCTTTACACGTTTACTTTAACTTTCAAGTCATTCGAATTGATTTCAAAGGGGGGTTATCGTTTGAAATAAATATATGTGTGAATTGCTGTTATGCACTATTGAAATCGATCAAAATGAAATTTCATTGAAGTGAATAAAAATAATTTGTTCATGATCTCTATGAATTATAAATTTATCCACATCATCAAAAGTGATATTCTGGAAGGAATTAACCCTGTTATCTATGAGAGAAATGGAAGAACAATAACTGCCAAATACAGGGACCTTACCCTGTACATGGAAACTACCAAACCCGATTGTATTGTTCTATCTGAAACTTGGCACAACATCAACATTCCCGACTCTCTAATAAACCTTGAAGGCAAGACCGTCCAAACCGAAGAGGAGGGGGAGCCTTGTTATAACTTGAGGAATCCTCTTTCACACAATTCACTTTAGTCCATTCACATTACAATTCTCCTGAAATCGACAGTATCTGGCTTAACTTGTCCACAACAAATTTTTACTTCACTCTTCACTTCACTCTTGAATGTGTATATAGACCTCCTACATCCTTACACCACTTGGATCTGGAGTTTATCGAGACCAGCGATAGAATTCACAACTTATCTAACTACCTGTTACTTTTTGGAGACTTCAACTTCCCAACCTTGAAATGGCGAGTGGATCAAATTCCAGACACCCACGATTGCAGCTCCATGTTCGCCGAGTTGTTGATTTATCGAAATATATCCCAACTAATTGATGAACCCACTCGATACAGAATCAGTCAAACCCATTCGCTTATCGATCTACTTATAAAAAATGATCCTGACCTCCTATGCAACATAAAAACTGGTGCTCCAATTGGTTGCTCTAATAATGTCACATTGCATGTAACCTCCAAGTAAGCCTCCAAGTAATAACGGATCTGGAACGGCGGAATACTATCCTGGAACACAAAATCATAAACCAGAATGATTTGTCAAACATTCTAAGTGCAATCAACTGGGATGAACTATATCAATGTCCGAATATTGACTCCAAATGGGAGTTCTTCTGTAACTCACTTCTCAATGCTATCAGTTCATACGTCATTTCTAAGGAAATCAATAGCAAAAAACCATAGATCGACAAAACATTCAACCGACGCTCACATAAAAAACGCGAACTCTGGATGAAGTATCGATTAACCAAGTCCCTGAAGATTTCGAGACCCATCGCTCCTACTCCTCCGACTTGCCCAAGACCTTATGAAGACCAAACTAAACTACGAATCCAATCTTCACGAAAAAAGTTCTAAGGCCATTTATAAATATCGTCGAACTAAGCTTTCCTCGAAAGTCTCTATACCAATCATCCGCGATGACAATGGAACAACCGTATGCGAATCCAAAGCTGTAGCGGCACAAATGCTCGCTAAAAGTTTCGACAAATCTTTCTCGCCAATGGAAAATGCAACTCTATCTCAAGTAATGTCACCAAGATGCCAAAACGCCTTAAACCATATACACTTTCCACTTGAAATAATAGAGGAAAGACTGAGAAATGTCAGATCAGGTGTATCACCCAGGCCGGACAATATACCTGCATTTATACTGAAAAGATATGCATCTGTTCTCGCAATACCGCTGAGCCACATTTTCGAATACTCGTTTTCCCACTCCTGTCTTCCCTCTCCATGGCGGTTAGCATCTGTCATAAGAAAGGCGATTAACTTGATCCTGGGAACTACAGACTAATCAGCCTGGTGTCCGTATATGCCAAAATTATGGAAATTATATTTTGACATTACTAGAAACCAATGGAACCTTTCAATTCAAATCATTCATGTACGTTTTGGACAATCAAAACATTGTTATAATGGGAATAACCAATCTAAAAAATTGCCGCGGGAATAATTTGAGGTATATAGTTTTTATTGTCTGACAACGTTTATTAATTAATTCGACGTCTGTCATCAATTTCCATGAAAAGTGAGAAATGAATCGAAATCGGTTTAGTACATTGTATCATTGTGCGAGGAATTGTGTTTATGATCGTAACATAAAAAAATAATCACAAGAGAGTGAGAATAAAGTGAAAATAATTCGACAGATTTTCGAAAACACGAGAGCTCAACGAATTTTCTAACAATAGGTTACGTGGTCATCCCTTTGAATTGAGACAAAAGCCTTTTCGAACAATAGTTATTTATACAACCACTTGGGAAAAGCACTATATTTCGTAATGACCGAAACAAAACGAGTTATGAAAAATAGGGTTTTTCAACGTGTTTCATACAATATTTCTTTTGATTTTGATATGTGATCCTTTTTAATTCAAGTTAAAAATAATCATTTCTCAATTTCGATTTCGTCGCCAGTTTTTTATATCAGAGCTTAGATCTTGCGCCTTAGACAGCTTGGCCATCTGGACGATATTAATTGTCAAACGCATTACCATACTTCAACGTAAGTAAGAAAGTTTTTTATGTACTTTTATACCTGCATATATATGCAAACGTACTGAACTACATATCACACTACTCATACTCAAAATTTCAGTTTTACTAAAATGACGGAGGTTTGCCGGCTCTGGGATCTTGGACTATTTTAATTGATTTTGACAAAGCACCCCACGCTTTTTGGCAGTCATTGAAAATTTAAATTATTTTTTACTTTTTAGTGCGTTAAAAGCCTGTTCTCGTCCAGATACTTCCATGTGAAAAACGGAAATTAATGCTGAATGGAAAACTACGTTATTAATATCACCAATTGTTCAAATTATGTAATTGATATTTATAATTAGTTATTACCATACATATTATGTATTGAATTCGAATAAAATGCAATCTTCATAATATGTACAAAGAATATAATAACAATGAAGAAGTACTTCAAGTAGTTTAGCCTCAAAATTATAACAAATTTTATTCCTGTATTTTTTGCAACTGGTAATGAAATTTAGTTTTCATCGCCAGTTGCGAAAAATTTTACTTTTCGCAACTGGTGATGAAAAGTAAAACATTTGATAACGTCAAAAAGTTTTGAATAGAAATATTTCTCTGTGAATTGAAAAATCCACGATAACAATGAAGTTATTTTTGTGAATGTCCAAAAACAACAACCTCCCAAGCTAAAGCCACCCTGGACATTGGACTACATCTGATAGATATTCTGAAAGGACCCTAACACAAAAGAAAAAATCTGAAATAAAAAAATTGCATTTTTATTCAGATAGTTACTTGATTTTCTATTCCAGTCTTAATTAAGAACTCATACAGATGAATGAGGCACAGAAGAATGTTTTCCAAAAGAGAGTACTCACCAGAAATCTTGTAACAATATTCAATATTCAATTGAGAATCTTGAAAAGGGGAACATTCTAATTGAATTTTGAATAGAAATATATTTCTGTGAATTGATAAATCCACAATAAAAATGAAAAGTTATTTTTTGTGAATGTCTAACAGAAAACAACTACTTCCCTGGCTAAAGCCACCCTGGACATTGAACTACATCTGATAGAAATTTTGAAAGGACCCTAACACAAAAGAAAAAATCTAAATTTGAAAATTTACATTTTCATTCAGATAGTTACTTGATTTTCTATTCCAGTCTTAATGTAGAACTCATACAGATGAATGAGGCAAAGAAGAATGTTTTCCAAAAGATAGTACTCACCAGAAGTCTTGTAACAATATTCAATTGGGAATGTTGAAAAGGGAAACATTCTAATTGAATATTGAATAGAAAGATTTTTCTGTGAATTGAAAAATCCACAATATAAATGAAGTAATTTTTTGCGAATGTCTTACAGAAAACAACTACTTCCCTGGTTAAAGCCACCCTGGACATTGAACTACATCTGATAGAAATTTTGAAAGGACCCTAACATAAAAGAAAAAATCTAAAATTGAAAATTTACATTTTCATTCAGATAGTTACTTGATTTTCTATTCCAGTCTTAATGTAGAACTCATATAGATGAATGAGGCAAAGAAGAATGTTTTCCAAAAGATAGTACTCACCAGAAATCTTGTAACAATATTCAATTGAGAATGTTGAAAAGGGAAACATTCTAATTGAATATTGAATAGAAATATTTTTCTGTGAATTGAAAAATCCACAATATAAATGAAGTAATTTTTTGCGAATGTCTTACAGAAAACAACTACTTTCCCGGCTGAAGCCACGCTGGACATTGAACTACATCTGATAGATATTCTGAAAGGATCCTAATTCAAAAGGAAAAATCTGAAAATTGAAAGTTTGCATTTTCATTCAGATAGTTATTTGATTTTCTATACCAGTCTTAATAAAGAACTCATATAGAATAATGAGGCAAAGAAGAATGTTTTCCAAAAGAGAGTACTTACCAGAAATCATTTGTACCAATGACGCAGGAGAGGCATCGCATTCACAAGGTCTTCAATACATTTTTTCAGATTTTTTTCTTTTGAGTTAGGGTCCTTTCAGAATATCTATCAGATGTAGTTCAAAAGTCCACGTGGTTCAGCCGGGAAAGAAGTTGTTTCCTGTTACATTAAAGAAATAATTCTTTTTTTTTTCAATTCACAGAAGAATCTTTCTATTCAATATTCAATTGAGAATGTTTTCCTGTTCTATATGAATACCCCACAAGAGGTTATCTTGAACGATGGAAGATAGTGACTAATGTTTATCTTTCAGTCGCAGATGATTCCACACCTGATCATGTTTCCAAACAAATCAAACTATCATACGCCATGACAGGTTTTAATGTCAGATAAACACTAATTTCCAAAAGTAATGTTTCTAACTTTTTTCCATCTTTGCAAAGTGAGATTGCTTCTAGAAAATGTGTTTTCCATTTCTTCCAGTCTTCCTGATGATCGTGGAAAGGTGAAATAGATTTTCTTCGACAAAAATGTATTGAAGACCTAGTGAACGATGTCTCTCTTGCGTCATTGTTACAAATGATTTCTGGTGAGTACTCTCTTTCGAGAAACATTCTTCTTTGCCTCATTCATCTATCTAAGTTCTCAATTGAGACTGGGATAGAAAATCAAATAACTATCTGAATAAAAATTCAAATTTGGAATTTTCTGATTTTTTCTCTCCTTTCAGAATATCTAGCAGATGTAGTTCAATGTCCAGCATGGCTTCAGCCGAAGAAGTAGTTGTTTTCTGTTAGATATTCACAAGAAAAAACTTAATTTTTATCGTGGATTTTTCAATTCACCGAAAAATATTTCTATTCAATATTCAATTGAGAATGTTTCCCTTTTCAACATGAATACCCCACAAGAGGTTATCTTGAACGATGGAAGATAGTGTCCAAAGCTTATTTTCCAGTCGCAGATTTTTCCACATCTGATTATATTTTCAAACAAATCAAACATATTCATACCCCATGCCAGGTTTTAATGACAGAAAAAATTTAATTTAAAAGTGTGTTTCTAACTCTTTTCCATCTTTGCAAAGTGAGATTACTTCTAGAAATTGTGTTTCCCATTTCTTCCTGTCTTCCTGATGATCGTGGAAGCGTGGAATAGATTTTCGTCTACAACAACGTATTGAACCTAGTGAATGCGATGCCACTCTTGCGTCATTTTAACAAATGATTTCTGGTGAGTACTCACTTTTAGAAAACATTCTTCTTTGCCTCATCCATCTATATGAGTTTCTAATCAAGACTGGAGTAGAAAATCAAATGACTATCTGAATGAAAATGCAAATTTTCAATTTTTTTATTTAGTTGTTTTCTGTTAGACATTCACAAAAACACTTTATTTTTATCGTGGATTCTTCAATTCACAGAAAAATATTTCTATTCAATATTCAACATGAATACTCCACAAGAGGCTATCTTGAGCGATGGAAGATAGTGACTAAAGTTTATTTTTCAATCGCAGATAATTCCACATCTGATTATATTTCCAAACAAATCAAATGAGAATGTTTCCCTTTCGAACATGAATACCCCACAAGAGGTTATTTGAACGATGTAAGATAGTAACTAAAGTTTATCTTTCACTCGCAGATGATTCCACACCTGATTTTATGAACATCCTGTTCATATTTTCGAACAGATCGATCTATCATACCCCATGACATGTTTTAATGTCAGAAAAACACTAATTTCAAAGTGTCTCTTCGAAAGAAATGTTTCTAACTTTTTTTCATATTTTCGAAGTGAGATTGCTTAGAAAATATGTTTCCCATTTCTTCCGGTCTTCCAGATGATCGTGGAAGCGCGAAATAGATTTTCGTCGACAAAAATGTATTGAAGACCTAGTGAATGCGATGCCTCTCTTGCGTCATTGTTACAAATGATTTCTGGGGAGTACTCTCGTTTGGAAAACATTTTTCTTTGCCTTATTCATCTATATGAGTTTTTAATTGAGACTGGAATAGAAAATCAAATAACGAGTTTTCTTATGAGTTAGAGTCATTTCAAAATTTCTATCAGATGTAGTTCAATGTCCAGCGTGGCATTCACGAAAAATAACTCAATTTTTATCGTGCATTTTTCCATTCACAGAAAAATCTTTCTAGTCAATATTTAATTGAGAATGTTTCCCTTTTCAACATCATATAATATGGTCAACTCCCTACATTCAAGGTCCATCCATTCTGACTATGGGTGCGAATTATATGCAAATTATGCCGGTTAACAAAACCATTATTGTGGAAAGTAGCTTCATCTGCTGACAACATCGGACTCTTCTCTCAAGAGCATCTTGAAGTATTTTTTGAATAATTGAATATGATAAGTATGGAATTCATTTATTCTCGAAACATTTCGAATCTTGGTTTTAGTTCCCACTCCTGACGTAAACCCCGAGTACATAAATCGGGTCAATTATTTTTTTATTTGAAAAATGTGTGATAGTAGGCACTGAAAATTATTTTGTTCATCAAAATACATGAAAAAGAGTGAATGACAGTGATCCACATATTCCAGGATGTAAAATACATCCTTTGAAATCAATTCGAATGACTTGGATGTCAGAGGATATACATTATCAAAATACTGAAAACCTTTGAGAGATACGTATAGGGAAACCCAAAACAAATCGATGAAAGATTGAATTATTCATCTAATAGATGACTTATCCACAGGATGATCTATTCTTCATTCCTTGCCGACTTCGAAGAATATTTTCTGGCAAAAAACCATAGTGGCATCAACATCGATAACTTCAACAGTGTTATGATGCTGTTATACGCGGACGACCTGATAATCTTTAGCGATTCCCCTACTGAACTCTCGGAAACTCAGAACACTGAAGGAATACTCCACAGAGAACAAACTGTCGGTGAACAGGCAAAAAACTAAAATTATGGTTTTCCGCAAGAGCGGATATCTAAATAACTATAACCTTAGGTTCTCTCTCTTCAACGAACCTCTGGAAGTAGTGGAAATATGCACCTATCTTGGTAACGAAATGGTTCTCGAAATGAGTAAAACAGCTACAATGAAAGCCAATCAATCGGTCGGAGCAGTCATGAACTTGTTGACTAGCTCTGAACTGATCTCTTGGGATTCTAGAATCGTCTTATGGTATTGGAGTTTGGGGCTTGCGATATGCGGACATACTAGAGCGCTCTCAAGTTGGATTTTTTAAACGATTATTGTATCTCTCAAGGAATTCTCCTGACTATATAGTTCGCCTGGAGGCCTCCACTACAAAACTGATTTACATTATCTTGAAGGCGGCTCTTCCATGGCTCAATGACATTAGACTCATGAACGCATCTCGCTCCCCAAAAATATGCTTCTTACATCTGTCCGGACTGAATATTTCGGACACGAGATATAACTGGGTTGGGCAAATCAAAGACTGCTCTTTGACAGCTGGTGGAACCCAACGCTCCAAAATTGTTTGGTCAACACATCTAAAAGAGATACGCTTCTTGCGACGATTTAGAGAGACTCGCAAACTCATCCTATCCACTCAGACTCACCTAAAAGCCCATGTATGTTGTTAGACTGATCTCCCATTTACGGACCTGCAGCAAAAATCCCAGAGATTCACATTTGGTGGCCTAGTTCACACGGAATCGAATCCGAATCCCTAGAACATGTTCTGCTGGCTTGCCCAATATACAGGGGAATACGGGAAAATAATCTTTCCAGGCGATTAAACAGCATTGTTGATATAACTCGACTATTGAACTAGGGAAACTCTGATTTACTAGGTGATGAACATGTTCAAACTGAGATCATCCATCTTAAATGAATGACACATTTATCAACCGCTCATTTTTTACTAATATCCTGTCTTTCCATGTACTGCTATGCTACAAACCTACTGAGTGTGGCTGAGAACTTCAGTGTTTTCTAGTAGTTCTCTGCAATTCACTGGGATTTTAAATATCTTCTTATTTTTCTCAATGAGGTTTTGTAAAGAATGTGCTAGTTATAGGAACAATAATGCTATTTAAGATGAATCATATCTGTTTATTTGTAGCGCAGAATGTATAAACTGCTGAATGTTACTTTTAAGATAAGCAGGTGTGCTTCTTTCCAATGTATTCGAATGATGAAAATAAATCAGTTCACATAGAGACACCAAGCTGTATGTTTGCTCAGTTTTCCAAACTTGTGTTTTTTAAAAAGTTAATTTCCAGTTCCGAATACTTAACTGGCGCAGTCATTGTAGGATTTGTCAAACGATTCGACAAAAATCGCGAAATCGTTCTGTATCAACAGTTTATTGACAAACTCTGAAAAAGTGTGTTCGGAGCCGAAAGACTCGAAGAAAACCAAGTGGAAAGCAGTGTTGGACGAGGACTACATCGCCAAATTCAACACATTCGAAGCAGAGGACCCAAATCGCCGAAGTATCGAAAAACTGGTGGAGAACCACATCGTCGAAGCCAGCCTAGCCATAGGAAGTCCAGAGACGAGGGAAAGCATCGCCCAAATCTTATTGGCAGTAGCTTAAGGAACCAACAGAAAAAAGAAAAAGATGAAAGCAATCATCACACTACTGTAAGAGAAACATTCCTTTCTTTCCTTTTCCATTTCGAATTTTAATTGTAAATTTCATTTCTACAAAGGTATATATATATATATATATATATATATATATATATATATATATATATATATATATATATATATAATCATAGAATAAAAAAAAATAGATTAATTATTGATTTATGACAGAAATCGATATAGAAAATTTGTCAAATTTATTTGAACCAATTTCTACTGAAGATATAGTTGAAACAATGGCTCAGCCCGTAAATTATCAACTACTCAGACTATATGTCGATACTATTCCGAATTTTGATGGAAATCCCCAAACTTTGAGTGTATTCATTACAAATTGTGAAAGTTTGATAATTCAATTTAGTGATCCAAATAATGATTCTCTGAATCAATTTATATTACGAGCAATCATGGGAAAATTAGTAGGTAGGGATTTAGCTCTTATTGGTTCGAGAATTGAATTAACTAAATGGAATGATATAAAAGCTGCATTATATTTAAGTTTTGGTGATCAGAGATATATTGACTGTTTAGTGCAAGATCTAATTATTTTGCGTCCCCATAAAAATGAAACCCCATATAATTTTGGCATGCGATGTCAAGATGCGCGGAGTTTGATTATTACAAAATCAAATTCTTTACCCTTATCAGCAGAAGAGAAAGTAGTTCAACTCAAAAATTATAACGATTTGGCATTGAAAACTTTCATTAGAGGAATACCCAATCAAATTCAGAACAATATTCGTTTGAAAATTTTCTTTACAGCCAAAATAGGAGTAACAGTCTACAATTCCAAAATTCTTTCAAATCTACTCAAAACCCACCAAATCCAAAAATGAATCAAAATTTTCAAAGACCTATACAACCACAGTTTCAGCAACAAAACTTGAGACCACATTTCCAAAATCAACAAATGAGACCTTTCAAACTTTTCTCAAAATGATTACCCCAAACCATTTATACAAAATCAACAAAGACCATTTGTGCAACAACCCATCAATGGAACCAAAAATTTCCAAAGACATCCATTTTTCCAACAAAACACAATAAATTAAAAAAAATTTTCCAAATCAAAACAGAAATTTTCAAAATGTTCAGAAACCATATAAACCAGAACCAATGGATACTTCATCCAGTAACACAAGGATACAACCCAAGAAAAATTTCACCAGTACCGAATTATTTACACAAAATATAAATGAATTCGAAAATCCATACGAAAATCAAAATTTTGAAAATTATTATGAACAAGATTCTTATTATTCAGAACAAGATGTTGGATATCAATATGAACCAAATTATTCTGATTTTGAAAACCCAAATTATGAAAATAATATTTACTCAGAACAAGAACAAGAAATACCATTTTCTTCAGAAAATTATACACATGTAAATTTCCTCCAGGACAGTTCTCAAGACAATCCCACATAATGAATCTTAATCTTTCTATAGCAAATCTTCCATATATATTTATCCCGGAATTAAAAGCCAGTTTTCCTATTGATACAGGTAGTACTCGTAGTTTGATTAATCCAGAATTAGCTTATAAATTTTATAAAAAATTTATTACAAAAGAAGATTTCAATATTCAATCTGCCCATGCTATCAGCTATCATGATGGAATTATAGTAATTCCAATTTTTAAAAATTTTAATGTACAGGGAAAACATAAATTAAAATTTTTCAAATTCAGTCAAAAATATGATGGATTGATTGGTATAGATTTACTCAGACAACTTCAAGCCTCCATAAATGTTAGTGAAAAAACGATATCAACTCCTTTCGTTAAAATTTCTATAATTTATGAAACAGAAAAAAATATGAAACAAGAAAAAAATGCAATTAATAATCATACATTGATAATTCCAGCTAGAACAGAACAAGTTATTGGAATACCGGTTAATCAAAAACAAGGTATAGGATTATTAGACTATATTCAATTCGAATATTTAGTTGAATCCCCAAAAGCCTTACTAAACATTGAAAATTATTTTGCAATCACTACCATTAGAAATTCTAATTCAAAACCAGTTAAAATTGAATTTTTGAAACCATACGAGATAGAAATTCTGAATATTCAAAATAATAATTTTATAGAAAAAATGGAAACTAATGAAGAGATCGATGAATACTCTGTTCAAAAATCAAATATGAAAAATCTTAGATTGAATAATCAAGAAGAAAAACAAGCAATAAAAAACTTATGTGTCGATTATCGTGATGTTTTTTATAACGAAAAAATTCCATTGACGTTCACGAATAGAATACAACACAAAATTAACTTAACTGACGAATCCCCTATATATACTAAAACATATCGATATCCAGAAATACACAAAAATGAAGTGAAAGACCAGATTCAAAAAATGTTGAATCAAGGCATAAATCAAAATTCAAGTTCTCCATGGTCAAGTCCCATATGGATTGTTCCAAAAAAACTTGATGCCTCTGGGAAGAAAAAATGGCGTGTAGTAATTGACTACCGGAAATTGAATGAAAAGACAATTAATGATAAATATCCCCTTCCAAATATTACAGAAACTTTAGATAAACTCGGAAAAAGTCAATACTTTAGTACTCTTGATTTAGCTAATGGATTTCATCAAATCGAGATGAATCCGGATGATATTCAAAAAACAGCATTCTCTATACAGAACGGACATTATGAATTCAAAAGAATGCCTTTTGGACTAAAAAATGCCCCCTCCACTTTCCAACTAGTCATGGATAATGTACTCAGAGGCCTACAAAACGAAATTTGCTTGGTATATCTAGATGATATTGTTATTTTTAGCTGAATGAATCAGAACAAAAATACAGCACTATAGAAAAAGAATTACTTGCTATGGGCTTGTAAATATTTCAGACCATATTTATTTGGCAGAAAATTCACTATCTATACAGATCATAGACCCCTTGTTTGGTTATTTAATTTAAAAGAACCTATCTCAAAATTAATGAGATGGCGTCTCAAATTAGAAGAATTTGATTATGATATAATTTATAAAAAAGGTTCATTGAATCTGAATGCCGATGCATTAATATGAATGCTTTGAATGCTTTAGAAAATGAATCAATTATTAATAATCCAGGTGAAATAAATCAAGAAACATTAGAATATTTACGAAATCTTTCTGAAAATCCTCTTCAAGATGAACTCCAACCTTTTACGAGTAAACAACCCCCGAAAGAAAAAAAGAAAAATCCAAAGATTATTATTATTTCTGATAATATAATGAAACCTGCAGATGAACCCATAAACAATCGATTGGTTCATCAATCGATAATGAAAGTTCTAGTGAATCGAATGAATTGACACAACATACTACTAACAATGAGACTACGAATGATGGAATCAAAATTTATGATGAAATAATAAATAATAAAGTTAGTCAAATAATAGTTTTTCCACATCCATATAATAAATTGGAAGTAAGCCATGAAACTTATGAAAATCACAAAATTATGAAAGTAAAAATTCCTATTTCAAAAATGTATGATGAAAATACTGTTTTTCAATTCCTGAAAGAATATACCGTTTCAAAGAAACTCTACTGTATATATTTCCATAACGAATTTTTATATCAAGTTTTCAATAAAGTCTATTTGAAAAACTTTTCTGGAAAAGGTCCTAAACTTATCAGATGTACTAAATTAGTAAATACCATAACAGATGAAGAAGAACAAATAATGTTAACAAAAAACTGTCAGGAAGGAAAAACAAATCATAGAGGAATAAATGAAACTTTAGAATCCTTAAAACGAAATTATTATTGGAAAAATATGAAAACCACCATAACTGAATTTATTAATTCATGTGAAACTTGTCAAAGAGCTAAATACTCGAGAAAACTCCCTCATACCCCATTAGTATTAACAGAAACAGCCTCAAAACCATTCCAAATTGTACATATTGATTTATTCTTTTACAACCAAAAAATATATTTTACAATTGTAGATTCTTTCACGAAGTTTGCTCAAGCATACGAAATAACTGGAAAAACTGCAATACATATTTGTTCAGCTCTTATTGAATATTTTGCCTCATTTGGAATACCTGAAAAATTAATTTTTGACAATGGAACGGAATTCAATAACGAAATCATTGAAGAAATCCTGAATTTACATAAAATAAAAATTCATTTCACTACCCCTACTCATCATGAATCAAATAGCATCGCTGAAAGATTTCATTCAAGTATTATTGAACATCTTAGAATTCTAAAAGAAATGTACCCCAATGAAAACGAAAACCTTATGGACTACGCTATTATTGGATATATTAATTCCATACATAGTGCAACTACGTATACTCCTTTTGAACTAACATTTGGACATACTAACTCGAGAAATCCTAATGAAATATTCTTACCAAATGCATTTTTTACCGACTATGCAGAACATCATAAGAAAAAACTTGATCATGTCTATAGAAATGTTCATGATGTCTTACAAGAAGAAAAGGAAAAAGTTATAAAGAAAACTAATATACAAGGTGATACAAACTCTGAATTTAAATTAGGTCAAACAGTGTTTAAACAAAACCCACAAAAACGCAATAAAAAGAGTAATAAATTCATAGGCCCTTATGAAATAACTGAAATATTAGAAAGAAACAAAGTTGAAATAACTAATAAAAAGAATAAAAATAAGAAAGAAATTATTCATATTGAAGAACTAAGGAAATTTAGACCAGAATGACGCTGAAAAATATGATAAAGCTATTATGATATTATCTGAAAATCAATAGAAATTAAAAACCATTGTGAAAGATCAAATCACCCTTCTTCAAAAATCTATTGAAAGATTTCAAAATACTACAAGAACCATGGCACATAATGAGATTTTAATGAAAAATCGTATTACTGAGATTGAAAAAAGTCTACAAACTATAAAAATGGAAAATTTCAAAACTTATGAATATTTTCTCATTCAACTAATGATTTCTCAGATGACCACAGCTTTTCAAGTAATTTACGATATTTTAGAAAGAATCGAAATCGCAATTACTTTTTCGAAACTAAATACCTTTCATAATTCCATTGCCGAACCAAATGAAATTTTGCAAGAATTAAAAATAATTGTTAGTCAATTAACAAATAATAATAAAGTACCATTCGAACCAAAAGTTGAAAATATTCTTCTTTTTGAAAAATAATGGAAATCAAAAGTTATAGTAAAGGAAATAAAATAATTTTTATCATAGAAATACCAATTGTGGAAAATGAAAGTTATAATTACTTCCACCTATATCCCTTACCAATACCTACAGAGGAATCCTTTAAAATCATCTCACCTCGATCAAAATACCTTATCCCTGATGAAGAAAATTATATGTTTCTCGAAACGAAATGTCAAGAGATGAAGAGATGAAGAATATATTTGCCATGAGACCAATCCCATGAAACTACGAGAACAAGGACTTCCCTGTGAAATTCAACTGTTGAAACTCGCCAGGAACATTACGAATTGTCAGCAGATCCCAGTCAAGATCGAAAACGTCAAAATCCAAAAAATGGAGAAAAATAATTGGATTATTTCAACACCCAGAAATATTGTGGCTATCCAAAAATGTGGTACGAATAAAGACAATATTTTACTTCACGGAACAATTGTTTTAGAACTCAATTCAAAATGTGAAGTGATAATTGAAGACATTACCTTACGATGTTATCATGACTGCAATGAAAGACTCAAATTTGTTGAACTTCCTAATTTAGAAATAGGAAAATACCCGAATAACGACCCTCAAATTAAGTTGTTACCTTTGAAAATTGATTCTATTAATTTAGACGATATAAAAAATGTTCAGAGTGCTTTAGAAATACAAAATCAAAAAGTTGACTCTATTTCAGACTTTCCAGTACTTACTCATAGAATAAGTGTTTGGACTGTATTTTACTATATATATTAATTATTGTATCTGTACTATATGCTTTGAATCATGTGTACCTTGAAGGATATTTTCAAAAATCATCAGAGGAACCATTGAACTCTCAAGAAACCTCGATGATCCAAAATCCTGTGCTCACCCCAGTATTTTCTCTCTAGGGATGGAGGAGTCATAGGAACAATAATGCTATTTGAGATTAATCATATCTGTTTATTTGTAGCGCAGAATGTATAAACTGCTGAATGTTACTTTTAAGATAAGCAGGTGTGCTTCTTTCCAATGTATTCGAATGATGAAAATAAATCAGTTCACATAGAGACACCAAGCTGTATGTTTGCTCAATTTTCCAAACTTGTGTTTTTTAAAAAGTCGATTTCCAGTTCCGAATACTTAACTTGCTCGTCCTTACTCGCTCTATCCATTCCAACCCTTGTAATTGGAATTGTAATTTCTTTTTATGTAATAAATGTTCTATCTATCTCTATCTGTCTTTTCAAAACAAACAGGCATTCAATTGTTTAAAAAACATCCCATTGACAACACAGCTATGTGCACCCTGTATGGAATTTTGTCATTATCCTTGTAGCCTTGGAGCCCTGTATGCATCCACTATGATATGAATTTGATCGTTTCTGCTCCAAAACTGCAATTGTAGTGTATTTTGAAATCATGAGGGCAAATTTCAATTCTTTTTACAATGCGTCGATAACTGGTTTGCACTTTCTAGCTTCAGTGCCATTTATTTTCAAATGGGACAAACTCACTTATCGAGAAAAAGAAAAAGAATTCAATAAATCATCAATTTTAGTTAATATATGGCATCAATTCAATCAATAGGGACTAATCAAGGAGTTGCTCTTGGATGAATCATATTATACTCTAGATGAATATTTAAATGATAGTCTGTGATAATATAATGCATATATGTTTATCTACATTTCTGCAGTGCTTTTCTTTAATGTCCCCCCCCTTTTATTTTTTGAACGGGTCAACTAAAAAAATTGAACATGGGATAATGAAATTGATGCATGAATACTATATTTTGGAGTAAAATTGACAGATGAAACTTTCAAGATGGCGACTGGGCGCCTCCTGGGAAAAAAATTAAATTGGGGGGTCTTGTGATACATCCTTTTGAAGCGCTCCTGACGAATACTTTACAACCCTAGAATATAAAGTCAATATCTTCACCTACTACAAGATGGCGGAACATTTAATAATCACCTGAATACAAACACATCAATATCGATACATCTAGAAATACATGTTTTTCTCTGCCATATGGCAATCCCAACAACCCGATAAGGTTTGATAGGTTATTTTTTGTTTAAACAAAAAATGACAAGAAATGTCAGTACGACAACGAACATCATTGTTCAGTTAAAATATTCTCATTTAGTTTTCGGTTTCACTAGTGAATAGGTACCACGTGAACTATCTCTAAAATGGTCAATTCTCGTCCATTGGAAGAAAAAATCGAAGTTATTTTTATTTACGGTGCGACGCGTAACGTTCACGAAACCGAAAGAATTTTTAATGATCGTTTCCCGAATCGTCCTTTCTGTAGAAAATATTTAAGGGAACTTGTAACTAAATTTACAACTACCGGTAGTGTACGGAACAAAAAGCACCCAGGTCATCCGTCCATTCCGGAAGAACAGCAAGTTCAAATAATTGGTGAGATGATAGTAAATCCTCAACAGTCTACTTCCTCCGTCGCGAATGTTTGTGAGGTGTGTCCTTCTACTGTGTGGAGACTTTCGAAGAGGAATAAGTATCATCCATACAAAATCAAAATGGTACACCAGTTAACTGAAGATGACCATGATCGAAGAAGAGAATTCTGCGAAATTATGACGGAAACCATTGCAAGGCATCCTACCTATCTCCACAATATTTGTTTCAGTGACGAATCTACATTTTATCTCAACGGCAAGGTTCACAGACAAAATTGCCGTTATTGGGGTGACACCAACCCAACATGTTCCGGGAAACTCATACTCAATATCCAGAAAAAATTAACGTCTGGGCAGGAATATTGGGAAACCATATTGTAGGACCTCTATTCATTGAACAAAATTCAACAGGGGAACTGTATTTGAATATGCTGGAAAATACTATTCACCTTCTATTCACCGAAATCGTCGAAGCAAATCCTAATAAATTCGATATGGATATTGTATTCCAACAAGATGGAGCACCACCACATTACTACGGACAAGTAAGAAACTATTTGGATAATACTTTCCCAGGTCGTTGGATTGGCCGTCGAGGTCCTACGGAATGGCCAGCCCACTCGCCAGATTTGACACCTGTAGACTTTTTTCATGGGGCTATTTAAAGCAAAAGGTGTACGAAACTGAACCGGCTTCAATATTGGATATACGGCAGAGAATAATAAATATTTGTAGTTGTGTTCGAAAATGTTCGGCGTGAAATATCGGATAGGCTGTTCTTCTTATATCAAGCAGTTCGAAGCAACCATTTCGAGCATCTTCTGAACTGAACTCAGCTTCTTTCCTCAAATTATGAAGTTGAACGTCGATGTATTCAGGCAATTATTAAATGTTCCGCCATTTTGTAGTAGGTGAAGATATTGACTTTATATTCTAGGGTTGTGCAGTATTCGTCAGAAGCTTCGAAAAGATGTGTCACAAGACCCCCCTTTCAATTTGAAAGTTTCATCTGTCAATTTTACTCCAAAATATAGTATTCATTCAACAATTTCATTATCCCAAGTTTCAATTTTTTGAGTTGACCCATTCAATAAATAAAACGGAGGGGGGACATTAAAGAAAAGCACTGTATATTGAACAAATTGTTACTGACAATGCTTTATATATGTATTGCAATATTTATTTATTTTATTTTCATTGTTGTGTCTCCTGTATTGTTTTATTGATTAATTGTATTGACTTATTCAATATCATCATTGATGATCTTACTGAATAACTATTATTATTATTAAAGCTTTACAATTTTTTTATTCATTACATAGAATAATTGTTAAGGTCAAATAAACTCATTTTATACTTAGTGATCCCATTTGTGTGTTTCAATACTATTTTATATCTACAATATTTTATATCTACACTCTTATACTTATTTATACTATTTTATATTTATATATGTGACATGACCTATATCATTGTAATGATCCACTGGCTGAATAAATATTCTATTCTATTCTAAAGACCTCTACCCTACAAAAGGTGGGGTAAAATGATTTTGCTGTATGTTATTCAGTTCCAAATACACTCTGATACAAAACCCATCTCCACTATGGATTCATAGCATGGGGTGAGGCAACAAACTGGAAATAATTATGGGAAGGGACTTCAGATATTCTAGTGATTATCATGGAGACTGGAGGAATATCAAATATTTGTTTGGGCGCTGGTGACTCATCAATGGGAATTTGGCCGAAGTTAAATAAATCGAGCACAACTACTCAACTAGACATAAAAAATACCTTGAATGTACCATGTATGTTGAAGACAATAGGTGCCACGTATATCTCGCGCCAAAAATGTATAACTTAATACCCCTTCATCCAAAAATACTCAAGTCCACGACCCTGTACAAGTCAGAACTCAAGAGATTGCCCCTATCGAAATCCACAGCATGGTTGATATGAAAAACAAATAGATTCAGATGAACTATCGAACAAGTATTTGATCCGAAGATAACATAATTAAGAATAATATTTTAGAAAGTTTATAAATTTTGACTTCAATTCCAATTTCAACGTTAATTTTGTCAAACTCATTCGTCTATACTTTTTCAAGTTGTAGCTGTTCAATCTTCATTTATAGCCTTGAGTTATAATATGTTATCATCAGGATCAAGGTGAACATACCAGAAATACCCACCCACAGGTTCTCCTTTGGGAGTTATCTGAATTTATTCAGATTGTTCAGATTATCATAAATACTTATACTCATATAATATTAGCAATACTTGTATTTATAGACTTAATGTTGGATAAATTCACTTTTATTATTACTGAATCCCGATGAAAAATACCGCCATCTTGGATTAAAGGTTGAAACAAATTATTTTTTTCGAAATAACTCCCCAACAGTTGATCCTTAAAACAATAGTCTGAAAAACACTAAATTCCATGCATTTTTTGTACGAACACTTTTTTTGAATCATTCTTTCAAAACAACCGTCCAACTTGATCTTTTCAGGGTAAATTTTGTTAAAATGATGATATTATTAATATCATCATCACAATAACATATAGCGGAATCTCCTTCACATCGATATGAATTGTCTTGTTACGCATCATTTTTTTTACTGCTACTGCGGCATGAATTCATACAAAGTATTATTGAGATAGTGTAGTGTATGGATTTTTCAAGTTTCGATCCATCGGTTTTGTAACCTCCGTTTCATAGAGCAGGTATAGACCGCCCATCGCTATTTCTGACACCCAAATAATATTGAAAAATCTCCAGGCATTTATTGTATTCATCTAGGTGAATTTAAATGTTCCGTGGATATTTTACATGGTAACGTGGTTGACTATCTTCAAATATCAAACCTATTCCATGTTTAGGAGTCACCAATTTAAATATATTCATTCCAGCATGTCCTATTCTCATATTTCATTATTGCAATCCCGAGGGTTATTACTAGATTACCAATCATTAATTGCTTCTCTTGTATGATAAATTATCTATCCTTTACCACCAACGAAAAACGCTTTACCACCAACGAAAAACGCTGTTACCAAGGAACGAGCTTTCGATTGTCATAAAATTATCTCGTCTATTATCGATGTCCTAGGGATATTACTACTGATAATGAATAGCTAGAATGATTTTTTTATTTGAGAAAAACGAGCAGTTAGACGATTTTTTGGAAGAATGTTCACGTTTCTCTAAGTCGTTATACCTACATTAGACTTACGAATGATCATACAAAAAATGTAGGGGGATCAAGTCTTCTACAAAATTGAATCAAACATTTTTGTCGTAGGATCAACCGTTAAGGAATTATTTCGAGAAAAATATGTTTTTGTACTTTCAATCGAAGATGGCGGACTTGGACTTTTCATTAGGTCCTGGAACTAAATAAGATATATACAAATCATTTCTACCCCATCTTTTGTAGGGAAAAACCCCTTCATACTGGACTATATGCTTATGATCTCTACAAAGAAAGGCTTCATATTTGAGTGACTTCGTTCAACCTGATAATAAATATCTCTAGTACTTTTACCGATGATAAGCCAGCTCAATAAAAAATATGGCAATTGACAACAATACCTTATCAGCCTGCCTACATTCTTCCAAGTAATGAGTGGTCAATACAATGGATACATCTTCTGTCCTGGTTATTTCCAAGAAGTGGTACCATATTCTGTAATGCACAAGCGTTGCGTGAATTACCTATCGTTGCTACTATACAGGGAGATTAACCTTTTTCTCATTGAAGGTTCTAGCCCAACTGTAGGTTCGTCCATAATAAGAAGTTCCGGTTTGTGAACAAGGGCAACTGCAAAGGACACTCTTCTCTGTTGACCACCGCTACAGTTTTTTAAATATCTGAAACAATTTGTTGTTTGGGTTTAACATAATTTCAGAGTTTTCATGGATAAAAGTTGTGGTTTTCGGGTGATATTGGGAATATTCTTTGCAAAATACTAGTCATATACACCGCAATAATGGCAGAGTAAGACTTGATATAATTAAAAAAAAATTATATGATGTACTAAGTGGACCGGAGTAACAATCTATTTTCCAATTATTATGAATACAGATAGTTATCCACTTATACTTTTCTTTAGAGTAATAAGAATATTCTCAAATTTGCCTTCAACAACACGAGTGATGATAAAGAGTTCACCTGTCATCCGGAGGTAATTCAAACAAATTCTTGAGCTCGATGTATCTTTGAGCGATGAGACTTTCTTCCAAGTTGAATATCCTCCCGAAGTAATAAATTGCATCTTTAACCGTGAATTCGGGAACAAGAGCTAGTTCCTATAAATGGAAGACTGACATTCAGATTTCAGACAATTTTTTACGAAGATGAAGAAAGGGGTCTTTCTTCATCTTCAAGGTAACAATTGTTGACGACTGTCAATAGTCACAATTGTCCACTCGTGGTAATAATTTTTACTATAGAGTGACTATTATTTTGCCCAGGCAATTCATGCGTATGCATTGCGTTCATGAGATATTGTTTTAGTTGATCTAATCATCGTGGGTGTTTTGCCCTTTATCCTCTTGCAAATCTCATTCAAGCCGCCACTCGAACTAAAAATAATATTGTCGTTATTATGAGAATTTCAACATTCCAAATAGTCCTCAATATACGTGAAAGATAAAATTAAAATATAATTAAACCGCAATTATAGTTTTCGTTAAATATTCCTATGAAAGATAAAATTAAAATATATAATTGCACTGCAATTATGGTTTTCGTGAAATTTCGAGAAAAATCATCCCTTGGCTCATGTGAGAAACCAAGTGGATAGAAAGCAAACTATCGTATTTATATCACTTATTCGAGGAAAATGATTCATAAAAGTCAATTCAACATTATGGTCCAACTGTACATAAGTATACATGCTGTAATAGTTAATTATCTGTCACTGTAATGTTTGTGTTATTGTCAGTTTAGTTTTCTCTGCAAGTATAAGTATCGCGTGTATATTTGTATCATTTGATTCCCTGCTTCTCACTGGAGATCCAATAATCTCAACACCAACAACATAGAGCTATTTTCAAGCGAGTGGTAGTGCACATGCCTGTTTGAACCTCCCCACAAAAAATTAAAAAAAATTGCATAATACAACGGAAATATAAAAAATTGACAATTTCAAAATAATTAAGTACACTTTTGGCTACGGCTTGCTTTGTCCACGTTCTATATAACGCCTTCAACTCGACTTCAAAGCCTGACGTCCTACTGCCTTGCAGAGGTACTTGGACTGTGTATAGACTCGCACTAATTTCCCGCCTGCACTCTGCAATGAAAATACAATCGTATATCATTTAGTGAATGAGGTGTGTTTGGTATTTTCCCAGCTCGAACATTTGATAAACAATGAACGTGACGTTACACATGGGTGTAATGAGCGCAAGCGGGCATATATGTGTTATTACGACGCAAAAAGACATTTAAAAAAAGATTATGGAGAGAAAATTAAAACAATTGCTCCTTTAAACGGAAAAATTGCCAGTTTGGTCGTATGGTATAATTTAAAATAATATGTTTAAGGAGTGCACAATGTTGCAGAACAATCGTAGAAATCGAAAATGAAAGTGACTATTCTCCATTTTTTCAGTAAGAAAAAAAAACACAAAAATAAATTCCCATTTAATGAAGCCAAGCATCCAAGAATAGCGCCGTTCACACGGGCGTTCTATTCTGTCAGTTTTGGACCGCATTCCAGCGTCTGAGGTCGACGCGCACTTTTGGACACTCCAAGTATACGCGCCAATGCTGCGTGTTTGGCTGTGCAAAAGCGTTGGTGTGAATGCAAAAACCGACAGTTTTGGACTGGCGCGTGAAACTTCCACATGGTTGTAAGATTTAAGACGGCGCGTGACCAGCTAAAGTGATATCAGGTTCAAAAAAAGAAAAAAATTCGCAATTAGTTTAAATTCCTGAAACTAATGTAGGTTTTTCCTGATCAAGAGTAAACAGGAGCAAATCTACCAACGCTTTGGTTTATGCGTTTTTTCATGTGAGCTCTTTTTGTTTCTCTAATTTTTTTCACTTCTTTTCGAAATGACCCGCGTATATCTTGAATTTTCTTTACCTCAATGTCTTTATTTACAACACGGCAAACAGTTTCCCTAAAATTCTTCATAGGCCGCGTTTTTTTTTTAATTTTGTTTCTGTATTGATCACATTTCACTTTCCACAAACAAGAGTAACCTCTATACATTTTTATTGATTGCTCAATTTTTTTTCTTGACCATGACATTTTTAAACCTAATTCTGAACGGCGCGGCGTGCGCGACTACTTAAGTCTGAACATGTGAATGCTAGTCGGTTTTTCGGCGTGCGCAACTGATGTTCGGTCCGTCGTTCCGCGTTCCGCATGCGCATGCGCGACTCCACACAGAGATTTTTTGAGTATAGCGCAAAAACAGCTGTAGCATTTAAATGGACGTGTTACATTAAGGCCCGGTATTTTCACCTCCGGTTATACTAGGGATAAATAAACCAATGGTTAGAATGTGCTTTTGTTTGTCAATAAACGTCATTAAGAGCATATTATAACCGTTGGTTAATTCATTCCTAGTATAACTGGAAGTGAAAATACCGGGCCTAAGAGCAGTTATACCATTTATCATCTTTTAATCACAATTACGGAAATATAAATTATTATTTTCTTGTATGGTTTCATTGTCAATGTCGCTCATTAATAGCACTATAAACATTTGATGAATATTTTATCATTATGTTATCACCACGCCATTTGTTCTGAGCTGAATTGTTGTATTGATTCAATGAAATTTTCGATAAGGCTAATTTAGCAATTGAAAACTACAATTTCAGTGATTGGATAATTTGAATGAGAGCAATTATACGCTAAAAATAGAACTGTTATCTAAATACAATTCTTAAATATAATGTTCCTACCTACCTAATTTGAATGGCATTATTTCGCAGAATATTACAATCCTATCGCAATAGCAAACTTTGTAATCTTTTTTCATTCAGTTACCGTAAATTGTCCGACTCCTGTTTGCATTGCAGAGTGCAGGCGTTTATGAATCACAGTCTAAGTAACACGGAGTATTACGGATGGTGTGACGTCAGCATGGGGACTGCGTACGGTCTGCCGCTCAAGTACCTCTGCACGGCAGTATGACTTCAGATTTCAAAGTCTAGTTTATATGACAGCTTTGCGCTTTCGAACTTACAGCGTACTGTTTTCTGAATGGACATTGAATGACACAGACTGCTGAGTTATCAATCAGCAGCCAATCAGAAAACAATACTCTATAAGCGTAAGCGGTCACGAATATCTAGTACAGTGTTGCCTTTGATCAGGTTATGTTCACGAAAACAATGAATGCCGAGAAATTCCTTGAATATTTTTCCACCTAAAGAGATTGCTATGGTTTTCGTCATTGAATGAAGAGGATAAATGAGTTATCAGCTATCTGAAACAAAACGTTAATAGTGGATTGCGATATTCTTCGGGATTTGTGAAATATAATTTGCTGGACACCATCCTCAAGCTCAGCTTATACGATACCAATATTATTTAAGTGCGAGGCAGTGAAAAGAAGATTTCTGAAAGATAAACTTCAGAAATTGGACATTCCTGCAAGTTGTGAACTCGTAATAATACGACGAACTTTTGTGGTCTGTTTCTACTTTCAACAATCATAATTTTTCTTCATGTATGCACCACAACCAGGAACATCCATTCTGTTGCGGTTTTCATGACGTTGATATTTTGTACAAACCATAGAGAAACTAAAAATAAAGAGAGTTGTCAAACCTGCAGTAAAAGTTGGCACCACGTTTAGACAGTGGCGACATATCTCGCAACTGGCCGAACTAAATACAGTTGGTAGAACCGATTGAGATAAGGCGGGGTTTTCAAATGTGTTACTATGATTGATATGGTATATATCTCATAAGTGCTCGATTTGCCATTTCTGTATTTCATATGAATGGTTGTATCATATGAAATACAGGGATGACAAATCGATCACTAATAAAATATATACAGTAATCGATTCGTAGAATCTGTTAGTTCGTTCTAGGTTAAAATAAAATTTCAAAGTAAATCTTTATTTCATGATATCAAGAACAAAATCAAAGATCTTTTAAAACAAGAATAAGTTGAACACTATAAAAACACATTTTATTGTATCTAGGACAAGGTACAACTACAGACAAAACAATAATAAAACCCCGAAAAACAACAAAATTGAAAATATTCTTCAGTCTTATCATCGAATCAACCAAAATAAAAACAAATCACATTTACAACAAACCTTCAATAATTTCGTTCATTCATTAGCACAAAGGAGAACGAGTAGGTATACTTAACAAATACTCCAGTTTGATGATAATCTTCGTACTTCCTCAAATGGTGATAGAAAATGGAAACTGATGGACGGAAATAAGTATCAGTTTGTGAAAAAAATTCTGCAACTGATGGATGGAAATAAGTATCAGTTTGTGGAAAGCAACTTATATTTTACCTTGTGAAAGAATATTTCGAGGAATTTCAGCGTCAACTCGAATAACAAAACATTCCATTTTCGACGTTGGGTTCACAATTCAAGTCCATTAGTATAATTTCTATAATTAGTTTTTCGATGACAATTAACAGTAGAATTATTCTGAAATTATTACGTTGTTTGTCATTTCCTGACAAATGTCGAAATTGAAAAATTATCATGTCAGTCGTCTGTTGATTGCGGGCAGCGCCTCCATGCGCGACTGGCCGTACCAAAAACTTGGTGGTCAAGATCGCCAATGTTTCAAACAGTCTCTTTATTTTTGATTTGTCTATGGTACAAACGTATTCATATGACATGTATATTTATGAATAAATAATATTTTAAACTTTTGTTTTTGTATTTGGTTGTTGCAACAAAAATAGTGCATCTGAAACATCAAAAACTTCAGGTTTCAGTAGCATTAAAAAATACAAAAATTGAAACTTGAATGATGTTGCAGACGCTTGAAAAAACGCAGAAAATAAAACGTGAAATTGACGTTGCTAAAATAAAAATGATATTTTAGACGAATTAAACTGAAACTTGGACCGACATTTTTCAATAATCAAACATGACGTTTTGAAAGCACGAAAAATAGCTTAAAAATATACATGTAAATGGGTATGTTTTCGGCTTTCCCTTCATCCTAGAGGGGGGAAGGGAGGCTGATGTCTCATTATATTGACAAATAGAAAAGTTCTGGTGCTCCAGAGGGTATCATCCAATATATAAACAGTTATTCGATCCCGTTTATCTTAAACCGCCGCCCATGGCCATATCGCTTACTCGAGTCTAGAAGTGAACAAAATATAGTGTTTTCAAAGGCGGTTGAATGAGCTGATGATGCCGATCATAGGAGGAGATCTTTTCATTCCCATGGAATGTAACTTTGCATATTTTTGTGTAAATATGTTTTTCCAAAGCCAGTTGAAGGGGCCGAAAACATCGAAAGAAACATAATGGAACTGAATTTCCAATAACTTGTTGATTCAAATTCTTCAGAAAATTAGAACTGGAAATGTTGACCCTTTGCTTTTTTTCGAGCTTGGTACCGGCATATGTTTTCACTGGGCGATCTAAGAGATCAAAAGTATGAGGAAAGAGTAAAATCCAAAATCAATAAAAAATAATAAGCATCACTATTTGTGTTCTGGAGAATATAAAATAATATTTAATACTTCAAATGAAACATCAAATACTCCTTCCAATATTTTTTTTGGACGAAACTGCTGAAAAAGGAAAGGGAATATGAATGAGAATTGAAAGGAGACAAAAAGAGAAACTAAAATAAAAAAATCTGATATGAAATAAAACGCATTTCTGCCCTTAATCGTCATAAGGACAATCCTCCGAGTCAGGCGAATCATTCAAGCTTATGATTACGGGTTGAATGGATGGCAAAAGGGAGTTTTCACAAAGATCATCAATAACATATATTTTTTCGAAATTATGTGCTATTTTTTAGACGTTTTTGATGGTATTTCTACCTTTTGACGTGAGTGGTACGACGCATTATCCATCACAATCTGGTGGTATATTTGGTATCAACCATTTTTCGAATAAAGGTGCAGTCATGTCCTCAATACTGACAACAGCAACGCGTCCGTTTTCCTCTACAACATGGTGCTAGGAGACAACAGTTTTTTGCGTTATCTACCCGTCCATACCGAATCACATCATGACTATCAAACCAAGTCTCGTCAAAATACACTTGATGTATCCTTAATTCCTTATGTTCTTTTATTTGACATGAATGTTCCTGTCTTAGAAGGACGAGTCGGGGTGATTCCATTATTAGTATTACTATATATGTATATTCAGAATAGTCGGATAATTTTTGATTGATTTCTATCTCTAGTGGTCTCAATAACTTTTTATAATTTTGGATCTTTCTGTTTTGTTTTCAGAGAATCATTTACAACATCTTGTTTAACGGTTTTGTGAATAGTTGAATGAATAGCTCGTGACATGAGCTATCCTTTCAAAAATTTCATTGTCGGATTTGTCATTTTATTTCCAAGATCATTGTAGATAGCCAGTATGGGTCTTTGGATCTGAACACGGAGATCTTTGTTTTTAAATTCCCATTGTTCTTCAGTTTGTGCGTCTTGTTCCAGTTGTTCCTCATGTTTTTCGAATGGTCTCCAATATGTTGCACCACTACATACACACCCAAACATACACCACACCATTGTTCTTCTCACCACAAACGCCATAATATAAATTTTCCACTCAATTTGTTCTACTATAAAATTTATACGGGGAATAATATTCATTCAACTTTCCGTTCTTTCCCATTATTCGAGATAATTATGTACGAATTTGAACGAGCCCTATATTCTGAGTTAAATATAATTTATTCAACTGACTTTGGAAATACTATAATCGAGAAGTTGCTGAAACAAAAAGTAATCTATTCGAAATTCAAGCTGTTCACCGTTCCAAAATTAGGCAGTTCTTGCGGCCAATTTTGAGTTTGAAATGCCTATGCAGATTTTCTCCATCCAAAAAAATATCACTTGATAAATAATAACCAAACCAAAATTCCTGCGGGAAAAAAAATATCTCCCAAAGATTGATATTCCTTTGAGCTACCGATGAAGAAGAGATAACGGAGGTTTTTGTTCAAGTACCCAAAAAAAAACAATCAAATGACTTGTATGCCGTTCGGTCTCTCGGAATGCGAATGGGGGATATAGAATTTAACTCAAATAACACCTTCATCACAAGAGATTCCAGGAGTTTTTCTTGCAGCGAAGACATTAGACTTCAGGATACGAACATGCCGAAGATACATGGATGAGCGCGGTAGAGGTCGCGGTCGCGTTCGCTACATCGATGTCAAAACAAACATTCGTATCTTTATGAGGCATCACCCATTCATTCTCGCCGCATATCATCGCAGTTTACAGCCATGTCGATGTCAGATCAAAATAGTTTGATTTAGATCGCGATCGCTCTGTTGCTGACATGTGATATTCATTTGAGATACGGTTTTTATTTATTTTGTTTCTCATTGCGTCAGGTTGTGAGACGTTTGGGTTGTTTGATTTATTTTCACTCAAATACGTGAACGGCAATGAAGGATGAACTAATAGATTTGGTCTTTAGTGCTCCCACTGTATGAGATAAACGCCATAAACAGCATCACAATTAGACCAATCATCAGCGATTTTTTCATGACAAAAATACTACCAGAAAACCGACTGTACCATCATACGAAAGATGGTCCCTAGTTATATCCTGTTATGTTTCCTACTCCCAACTGTCATTGCTTAATTTGTTATAAACATTTGAAGGCATTCTTTATTTTTTATCGTTTTTGACTTGTTACTTGAAAACTAATAGAACAATATCGATACTCTCAACGGACGAATTGTAGAGAATCAAAGGATGCAAAGAAAATGAGCCAGCCCTAGCACAACTCGATCGGATTATTAGTAACGGAAAAAAACCGGAGAAAATCTGCGTTTTTATTTAAATTCATAACACCACCATTTTTCAAATTCTGAAGCAGGCTCTCCACGACATCATAGTGATTGATATGTACTTTATGTTTGAAAAACTCAGGCACTGTTGGATTATTGGTTTTGGCATAATTGCACTGTATTGCAGCAGACCTGGATGCGGCATAGATGGTCCGATTTCAATATTTCTAAAATATTTTGACAGTTGAAGTATAGTACTACAAAATTAGTATTCTCATTCTGCGTTAAAATGCTGCGAAATAGGTGAGAAATACTTGCAAACATGACGGCAGCTCAGGAGTGGGGTAGAGCAGTAGATTGATTACGAGCTCAGCGCGCTTGTATTACTATAAATACGCTTTCCCGCGTCTGTTGCTCTACCCCCACTACTCAGCCACTTTCCCGCTCTCGTCCATCTTCGGTCATGTTTGCAAGTATTTTTAACCTATTTCGCAGCATGTTGACGCAAAATGAGAATATACGTTTCGTAGTACTATACTTCTACTCTCAAAATCTTCTTGAAAAATTAGAATCAGACAATCCAAGTCTACCCCAATGAAGTGCATTAAAAATTTCAGATTGCAATTATACCAAAACTAATGATCCGACAGCGCCTGAGTTTTTCTCACATAAAGTACATATTAATCATTACTATATCGTGGAAAGTTTGCACTACAACTTGAAAAATGTCAGAGTTATGATTTTTTTTCAAATAGTTGTTTTCTTCGGTTTTTCCGGTTTTTCTCCATTACTAATAATCCGATCGAGTTGTGCTAGGGCTCATTTTCTTTGCATTTCAATTTTCTTCAACTCGTTGGTTGGGAGTGTCGAGAGTGCTTCATTGGTTTTCACGTTACAAGTCAAAACGATAAAAAATAAAAAAAATGCTTTTAAATGTGTATAACAAAGTAGGCAATGACAGTTGGGAGTAGGAAAGATAACAGGATATAACTACGGACCATCTTCCGTATGATGGCACAGTCGGTTTCCTGGTAGTGTTTTTGTCACGGAATCAATAGAGCAGAAAATCTCTCTTGATTGGCCTAAAAAGGCATGTTCTGGCAATGGAGTGGAAAAAAATAGCGGTAAAATTTAAATTGAATTGATCACTACTGTTGCCTCTATACATATTTAACTATTTCATGATAAAACTTAGCAAATTTTCTAGAAAACTCGAAAACGGAAAGGACAGCATCTTCGGTATGTTTTGCCCAGCATCGATGTAAACCTCAACTGCGACCTCCTCCGCCCTCATCCATGTATTTTCGGCATGTTCGTACCCTCAGGTTCGGTGTGCCTAGGAGGCAAGTTCTTCAAGGATAAATGGTAGGTCTTTCACATGGAGCAGTGAAACCAGACTACCAGGGATGAACAATAAACGATATTAAGTCATGGACGTGTCAAAGCAAGACTATGCAAGACATGAAATGTATGTGTTTCAAACTCTTCGAGAAAAAGACATATATTTCAGGTTTTAAGCTCTTCGAACTCCCTCAAAGAGCTGTGAGACCTCGTCAACGGAGAGGGAGCCGAGAAGGGACGGGACGGGGGTGGTGAAATCAAGGACAGCTCAGCCAGGAAAGTTGTGGTCATGCACCGAGAGCAACTGTAGGTTCACACCTTTAGACACGACATGTTGACTCACGAGACTTCCGTGGTCATGTACCGAGAGTTATATGGCACTGCACCTCGTTGAAGTCTCAAGATATCAGGAAACACAGCGTGGAAAAGGGGTCGTCACTCTGCCGCGACCAAACGCGAGAGTGCGGCGACGCTTTCGTGTAAACCGGCCTGATACATACCGGATCCAGTGAATTGGTAGTTGTTGAGGATATATTCTTTGAATGTGGGAACTTGCCTTAACCGGCTGGCCAAGTAGATGGGAGTCACAATGAAAATATCTCCAAGCCAAGGTGGAACAGCATACGCCAATGAGTGTGCGGTTAAGGGAAAGCTTCATGGCTGGTATGCGGATTCTGGAGACCTGGGGACCTCCAGTTCCAATACTGTTGCTCCTGCATGCGAGGCTCCGCAGGAGTCGACTTTTCATTCCCTTGCTACTCGTGGGAACTACCATGGGGAAGAAAACAAAAAAATACAGCGGGACATTCCCGCTATTCATTCCAGAACGGATATTGAGGAAGTGGGAGAAGAGGACCGCACTCTTGCTTATGGGGGACAACACCCCCACCGAGAACCAGTTAGATGGCATTGCCCAGGTGAACATTCACTTCGCCAAGGCAGACTCGGCGGTGATCTCTAGAACGTTCATCAAAAACCAATTAGGGATCGTGCTGATCCAAGAACCTTGGGTCTACGAAAAACAGGTAAAGGGCCTCACTTATCAGGACTCCAGAGTATTATATCACATTAGTGAGGATACACCCAGAACATATATTATGGCCAGAAAAAAAACGAGAGTCCATAGGCTAGTAGAGTGCTGCCAGAGGAAGAAACTGCCACTACTCCCAGAATGTAACGCCAACACACACAACACTGTTCGGGGCAGCAAGGATACCAACCGGAGCAATTATTAGAATTAATTTTTGGAAGAAATCTTACTGTACATAACATGGGAAACACTCCCACGTTTGTTACGAAGGTAAGGAAGTATAAGATATTACAGTAGGTACACCAAGCCTAAGAGATCTAGTGATAAACTGGAGAGTATGGTGTGAATCGTCCATGACTGATCACAGAATAACTCGAATCAGAGACAGACCCTCCTGAGCCAACCTCAGAAGGAACCATAGGAAAACAAATTGGGAAAAATATAACACCAATCTGAAAGCATTTCCAGCACATGTCCAGAACTGAAGGGCCAGGCACCCTCTAGAACTGGAAAGCATTCCTGAAGAACTAAATGGGGCAATACTTGATGCACACGAATCGAGCTGCCCCGAACAAAGAAGAAGAAATTGTAGACAACTACCTTGGTGGATTAGTAATCTGACAAAACTAAGATCCGAAACATGAAATCTCCTCAATAGGGCAGAGAGTAGCGGAGATTGGCAGATTTACACCAAAAAACTAACCACCCAAACAAAGAACTAAGAAAAGCTGAACGAAAATGCTTCAGAAAATTCTGTGAGGATATTGACTCCACACCTGCCCAGGTGAGACTACATAGAGTCATGGCAAAAACTAGAGTCGATAACGCAATGGCACTCAAAAAGTCAGATGGTAACTACACCGAGAGTGAGAAAGGAAGAGCTCAGCTCTTATTGGACCCTCACTTCCCTGGGAACGAATTGCATATGGCACACCCCAGAACACACAGAAGACCTACTAGAGAAGGCACAGCAAGGCCAAACACATTTGCAGCAATAGACGGAGGAGATCAGCAGGAGTTGAGGGAATATTCCCTGCCCTGCTCCAGCGCGGGCAAGAAGAAATCCTACCACACATAGTACGAATTAGCCGTAGCAGTCTAGAACCTGGATATATACCAGAAGTATGGAGGAAGGCCAGGGTCACCTTTATTCCTAAAGCAGGAAAAAGAGATACAACCCATCCGAAATCCCAACGACCAATTAGTCTCACATCGTTCGTACTCAAAACGATGGAGAAAGCAACTGATAACTATATCAGATCAGAAATCCTGGAACGGGCGCCCCTGCGCCCCCACCAGCATGCGTACGAAACTGGCAAATCCACGGAGACCACATTGGTGCATTTGACAGATGAAATGCAAGATGCCCTGGAGAGTAAAGAAACTGTAGTATGTGCCTTTCTATACATAGAAGGTGCTTTTGACACACCACACGAAGCCGCCAAAATAGCATTGGTACAAAGAGGAGTAGACAACACGACAGCTAGATGGATATCGCAATTACTGTCTACCAGAATAGCAGAGACATGATCGCGAGAGGCAAATTCGAGAGTATCCTCTGCGATATAGTTCGGAGAGGTCTTACCTGCACCAAAGAATGGTGTCAATCGATGGGACTTAGCGTCAACCCCACCAAGACTACCCTAGATGCCTTCACAAGTAATAATAACATCAACCCCGAAGCCGAATTAGACGGAAAAATTATTGAATGGAAGCTGGAAGCCAGAGGTCAGATATCTGGGACCTACACTATACATTGAACTCATCTGGAATAAGCACGAAAAAGAAGTAATAAACAAAGCCACGGAAGCCCCAATGATGTGCAGAAACTTTGCGGGAAAGAACTGGGGATGTTGCCGAAAGACCCAGTAGTGAATGTATACGTCAATAGTGAGACCGATTATCACTTACGGGGTGGTGGACTGGGCAGCAGAACTAAGCTGGCTAGTACAAGGGCAAACCTATCGAAAATCTAAAGACCTGTGTATGCATAACAGGTGCAATGAGAACATGTTCAACGGCCGCTATGGAATTGATCCTGAACCTTATACCTCTCCATATAGTAGTGGAGAGTATAGCGATGAGGAAAACATACAGGACGACCAGAGAGGGAACCACCGAATGCAAGTTTCGATTGGGACTAAGACACCATCCCAAGAAGTGCCATTGAATGGTACACAGATGGATTCAGAACGACAGAAGGAACTGAAATTGGAGTATATGAGACCAAATACTTCGAAAGTCTAGGTAAATCACTGGGTATTTTCAAAGCGGAAATCTACGCCATCGGAAAATGTGTCCAGTTCAATATAAAAAGAAATGTTCGCAGACAAGAGATTATCATCGTGTCAGATAGCCAAGCAGCCATCAATCCTCTGAACTCCCATGTAATCAACTCCAAAATAGTTTGGGAGTGCCTACAGAACCAGGCAAGAACAAAACTGTCACCTTCCTATGGGTTCCGGGACACACTGGGGTGGAGGGTAATGAAATAGAAGACGTTCGCAAAAACTGCAGAAACAACATTTCTGGGACCTGAACCCTTCTGAAGAATAAGTACCACCACAATACTGGATGAACTTGAAAAATAAGTACATAACAAAAGATCGCAATACTGGATAGAATGAAAAGGAATGATGCAGGTCAAGATACTACTGGGAACAGACAACCAGAAGAGATCGAATGACTGCACCAATGAGAGTAAAAACAAGCTCAGAATACTAACGGAATTCTGACATGGCACTGCCGGTGAAGACGGCACCTTAAGAAACTCGGATTAGTAGAGGAAGAAGAATGCGAAGGAAGAGGGCGAAAGAAGGGCGAAGGAAGAGGGCGAAACATTCTCTCAGAATGGACTACCATGCAAAATACGAGGGCACGACACTCCAAAGAACATCAAATAGAAGAGGTAGATCTACCTAACCTGAGGCCATCCGATATCCTGAATTTTTTGAAAGCCATAGAACTGGAAGAACTGCTCCAGTCGTTGGGACATCCTTGACAGCTGGGCAGCAGAAGGAGACACAATAGACCTTATAGGTCGCAGTGAATTGACACCATACATCGAATGGAATAGAATAGAAGTTCTTCATAAATATATACACTTTCAATCGGTTAAAAAAATTCTCGATTTCATATACATATATTTGTTTTTATATTTCATAGTAGCCAACTTAAAAATTTCCGAATGACTCCAGACACCTCTAAAAACCTCAAACTAATATCGAATGGATTCAAACTCTTCAGAATATCCGGATATTTTATAAAATACAAATGTATGTTTTTTTTTGGAATTTTGGTTGTGCTTTGACAATTCAACAAAAAAGTCACATGTTGGCTAGAGTAGTATATCATTGTAGTGCGGGTGATTTTTTTTTTCTGGCATAAAAATCAAAAGTGATCGGGTCAACGTCAAAAATTCAGCGTCATAATAGGAAAATAAAACCTTAGAATATGATATAAAAACAATATCAAAAGGAGAACATTCCTATTTTTTGTTATTATAAAATATAAGGAAATTCAATGATTTTTTATCGATAATTTTATTGGAAAATTCATTCATGATTTATTTTCTGATGATAGTTTAGGGTTTTCATATCGGTGTTTTCCTATTATTTAGTGCCGGAAAAAAAATCAGTAGTTTCAGGACCAAAAACGCTCACCTGAGGCATATAACCAATTCTTCTTCCAAGAACTGCCATGTCGCATTTTTTTTGTTCCTCACCAAGGACCCATATATCACCTTCAATATTTCTCTCGCGGCCCACGAGACTATTTATCAACGTCGATTTTCCACAGCCACTAGCTCCCAATAATCCATAGCTGAAAAATACACACATTATTGTAAACCAATCAAAGATATTTTTTCGTGACAAAAATACTACCAACCGCGCCATCATACGTGAAACAGTTATGTTTCCTACTCGCAAGTGTCATTGCTAAATTTGTTTTAAACATTTGAATGCAAAAAAAAATTATGTTTTTCGCTTGTAACATCAAAACTAATGGAGCAATCTAGATGCCTAGAAAAACCAGAAAAAATCAGCGTTTTTAAAAAAATGCATTACTCCGCCACTTTTTGAGATGCAGTGTGTGTGAGAAATTGAGGCGCTGTATCATTAGTTTTGGCATTATTGCAATCTGAATTTTTCAACGCTCTTCATTGTAGCAGACCTGGATGCTTCATAGGTGGTCCGATTTCAATTTCTCTGAAAAATTTGAGAGAGGAAGTATAGTACTACGAAACGTCTATTCCCATTTTGCGTTTGAATGCTGCGAAATAGGTGAGAAATACTTGCAAACATGACCGAAAAGCGGCGAGTGTAAAAAAGCGGCTTAGGAGTGGGGGTAGAGCAGCAGATTCATAACGGGCGCAGCGCGCTTGTATTCCTAACATACGCTTCCCCGCGACTGCTGCTTTGCCCCTACTCCTGAGCCGCTTTTATGGACTCGCCGCTTTTCGGTCATGTTTGCAAGTATTTCTCACCTATTTCGCAGCATTTTAACGCAAAATGAGAATAACTGTTTTGTAGTACTATACTTTTTCTCTCAAAATCTTCTAGAAAACTCGAAACCGGACCACCTATGGAGCATCCAGGTCTGCTACAATAAGGTGCGTTAAAAAATTCAGATTGCAATTATGCCAAAACTAATGGTTCGACAGCGCCTCAATTTCTCAAACATAAAGTACATATCAATCACTACTTTGTCGTGGAGAGCCTGCACTACAACTCAGGAGGTGGTGGAGTGATGATTTTTTTTAAAACGCTGATTTTTTCTGGTTTTTTCGTTTTTTCTTCTTCACTAATGATCCGATCGAGTTGCGCTTTAACTTATTTCCTTTGTATTCTAATTCTCTACAACTTGTCTATCTAGATTGCTCCATTGGTTTTCATGTTACAAGCAAAAAACTAAAAAAAAATATTTTTGCATTTAAATGTTTATAACAAATTTAGCAATGATACTTGCGAGTAGGAAACATATCAAGATATGACTACGGACCATTTTCCGTATGATGGCGTTATCTCTGTTGCAAAGAAATACTCACATTTGTCCTCTCTCAACCGTCATGCATAGTCCCTCCAGTACTCCATTGTTGCCATATTTCTTCACTACATCTCGTACGTAAACTGCACAATTTTGCATTTTCTGAAAAATTAAAAACAAATCGAATAACTCGACCATCAGGAAAATACCAGATCATGTTCCATTCCGTTAGTATTGATACTAAAATGAATAAACTACTCCTCTGCTTGTTTGTATCGCGACGTGACTGCAAAATTCCAGAGAGTTCTCAGAAGACGAAGCTTCCGATTCCAGGAATCTCGAGAGGATTTGAAGAGCGATCATCGATTTATTCAGTGTTTTCTACCACGATACTGATGACCAGATGAGAAAAAGGAGTCAGATCAGAAAGATCAGTGAAGTGTGCGGTATATGTGGCAGTGAATTCCGATTGAGATATTTAATTGTTAAAGTTCATTATTGTTTTGTGTTTTTGAGAGAAAATAAACGGAAAATGATTAGTTTTGTATTTTGATAGCCACGAACCCAAAATTGGTAACAGTCGGTGACAGAAATGACATCTCAGTGACTATTTGGGAACCATTTACGGTGAATACGAGAAATACATCCTACGAGGTTATGGAGGTAATGGAATTGATCAAGCAGCAGTTTACCACGAACCCCAATATATATATTAATATATAAATCGTTTATTAAGTCATATAACTAATATCAAGTACAATGAGTAACACAAAAAAAAATGATAATATAAAAATATGAAATTCGTAAAAAATATGTATATAGGTAGTCACAAACTAAACATATGTAGCAAAATGAACAAACATGCAGAACATACACAACATACACAACATAAAAAAATGATGTCACAATATGTTTGTACAGAGGTGCTTCTTCAGCCTAATTTTAAAAATATCAAGACTTCCAGAATTTTTCACATCAATCGGAATTCTGTTCTACATGGTTACACCTTTGACAAAAATAGAATTCTGGCTATATGTTCTGCTAACCAGGGGAACACGAAGGTTGCCTCTAGTGTGGTGCTCATGAACTTCTCGATTGAGGATTGAAATATTCTGCAAATACTCAGGCGTCATACCGGTTCTAATCTTATGAATGAATATGAGGGAGTGATATAATAGATCATTCTTAACCGGTAACCAATTGAGGGTATCTAGCATTGGATTCATCGACGTATCTCGTGCACAGCAAAGAATAATCCGCATGGCTCGATTTTGTAATTTCTGTAATCAGTTTAGCACATTTTGATTCACCATATAAAGCACAGTGGCACAGTAGTTGAAATGAGGGAGTATAAGAGTATTGTAAATTATAATTTTACTCCATTGGATAAGATGCTGAGAACATCTCCTCAAATAGTTGATTTTCATGGCAATTATTTTTATCACATTTTTTGCATGATCATTAAAGTAAAGTTGACGATCAACTGATACCCCCAAATATTTAAATTTGTCAACCAACTCTATCTGGACACCACCAATAGACAATTTCGGTGCTGTCTTCATCACTTCCTTATACATTTTGTCTCTACTGATCAACATCCATTTAGTTTTGTTTGTATTTATTTTCAACAAATTTCCACAGCAATAATTGTGTATAGCTTCTAAATTTTCATTAATTGTGTTGAAGCATATCGAACGGTTATTTCCAGTACAATAAATAACAGCGTCATCAGCAAATAGGTGTATACAACATCCATTCACTACCTCAACCATATCATTTATATACACTAGAAACAATAAAAGACCCAGAACACTACCTTGAGGTACACCTATATTAATATCGATTATGCTAGATGTAACATGGTTAAGTCGTTACTTTTGTTTTCGATTATCCAAATAATATGCAATCCATTGTAATGCTGCATCTACAATTCCGACAGCTTCCAATTTTTTCAATAATCTAGTGCTCTCAATAGTCTCGAACGCCCTTTGCAAATCAAGAAAAACTGTCACTGTCATTAAATTTTTTTCCAAAGTGTTCTTCCAATCATGGAGAACACATTGCAAAGCGGTTTCACAACTATGCTTATTACGGAACCCTGACTGAACACATGTGATAGCCTTATTGCGTTCCAAGTGATCCACTTTGATTGTAGACGATTTTTTCAGTACTTTGCCTACAACTGATATCATATTTATTGGTCTCAGCTCACATGCTCTATTCGTATTTGCTACTTTAGGGATTGGTATAATTGTAGCAGTTTTAATTTCGTCAGGTACTTCATTAGTTTCAAAAGAATAATTTATAATATTCAATAGTGGCTTAGAGATAGTTGAGGAACATTCCTTCAACAATTTTGTTGATATTTCATCTGTACTATTTTTATTAGTCATTGAAAATATTATTTCCTTGAGATTCACAATGGTAATCATTTTGAAGTATCTCAATTTAAATCATAGTTAGGCATGTTTCACACAAATTGAGATACTATCATAGTTATAGGAGTTTCGATTTGGGGTACATCAATTGAATTGGTGATCCGGTTAGTGCTTTTGACATACCTAGTATTATTCATTAAGAGTATTCGACATTTTAATATTATCATTTTCAACAATAACATCATCAAATTCAATACTTGCATACACGCTGGAAAAATTGTTATTTGGTAAGTATTTCTTCAAAGTCTGCCACATTTTAGTAGGATTACCAACATTACCATTTATTTTATTCTCTAAATATTTCTATTTTTCTTGCCTTACCACCTTCACAGCAGTATTACGTTTCTGTCGGTATGATTCCTAGTTCTCTGCTTCACGATTATTGACATATATCTTATACCTTTCGTCTCTCTCTGCTGTCGCAGTTTTAACTATAATATTCTACCATTCTTGATAGTGAGGAATTATTTTTATCTGCTTCTTGGGGGCAACTATATCCACGACTTCTAATATTGTGTTAATTAAACACTTATATTTATAATTAATATCATAGGTTCTATAGCCCCATTCTACACTTTCTAGTCTCTCATTGATTGCATGATAATCTAACGCCCTACCTCTACTCTCGATTAGTTTAACTTCATTTTCAGAAACTATTTCATCAAGATTTACCATTATATTTCTATGATTACTAATCCTAGGTAAATCCAATACCTGTATAGCGATGTCACAATTCGACAACACTAAATCAATTAAAGTACCTCCGCTATTTGTTAGGTGCGTATACTCTTTAACTTTATTTTCAAAACCAATATCCTCTATCACCGCCATTAATCTCTGAGTGTAAGTATTTGTACCATACCAATTAATATTAAAATCGCCAACGATAATGATCTTGATGTTCCTGTCGGTTAAATTATCATCGCACCATTTTTTTTAAAAGTCTAGAAATATCACACTACTACTATTTGGGGACCTATAAACTGAGACTACTAAGAAATTAGTTTTATGATACACAAATTTAACAGATATTAACCAGTAGGACTTCTCAAAACTCGTTTTAGAAATATTTAATATTTGCAAATCGTTTTTGTATAAATGGGAGCACCACCAGTATGTCTACTACAATTGTCCACTCTATCAACTACATAACCACTCAACTCAATTTCACTACTGTAAATATCAGGTGTCAAGTGTGTTTCTGACATACAGACTACTAAAGGTTTTTATCGTCAACAAAATGGTTTATTTCATCAAAATGTGCTAGAATACTTTGCGAGTTCATGTATAGAAGAAAACATTCATTATTATCTGTTATGCGTTGTTTTTCACGGTTTTTTCGTTTATCTCTAAAAAATTACTCTCAATTACATCCTTATCATTCCCTGTCTCATCCCTATTTGAATATTCACTTGTGTGTGTAGCAATATGAACCAAGTTGCTATGTTGTCTACCATTAACAATCAAACTAGCTGATTTAGACACTTACATGTTTTTAGTAAGTATATGTCCATTATCGTTAATATCTACTAATATTGCTCTTGTCTTAATACAATTGTCCAACCTGGTAATGTACTTACCAAGTTTTTCATTGGATTTGTTAATGAAAAAATTCAGTTGTAATACTTTGAGAGGAACTGTGGTCAAGATTACATTTGTATTATTGAGACATTGTTTCAAATTGTTATTCAACATTTTGAATGAAGGGTAACTCTTACTGAGAAAATCATTAAAACCAGCTTGTATAATCACGAAATCGTTCATTGTGAAAGATTGTGTTACTATGTCTTCAATAACATATCTCAAACTAGCACCTGATTTGATTATACTTTGTACAATATAAATTGATTAGAAATTAGATATTTGTTACTATTCGAGAACAATTTTCGGTGAATACGAGAAATACATCCTACGAGTTTATGAGGTCATGGAATTGATCAAGCAGCAGTTCACAGAGCAGGAGGAACGACGAGAAAAAGACAAGCAAGAGGAGGAAGTTCGTCGACAAATGGAGGAATGCCGAGGGAAAAAGTAAGATGAGGAGGGAAGACGACAGGGGGAAAACCAGGGGATAGTTATCGATTGCAAAATAATTTGTGGAAATTTCTCGAAAAGCAACATAAAGAACGAGAAAAATATAAAGTATTTTTTGAGCAGATTATCTAGAAAACCGAGGGGCAAATCGCAGAACTGAGGAAGAAGTTACTGCGGTACGAGACGAAGCTGATGAAGAAATGTGAGTGGAGCATGATAAAACAAGGCAGCATCTGGAAGAACTAGAGAAGAAAGTTGCTTAACGGACGACTCGAGACCATCGTGACAGGATTGTTATACCAAAAACCATTCCGTG